>JBBMKA010066580.1:3906-16470 GCA_037833695.1 Sechiopsis laciniata | reverse complement strand
CTACACTGTGAACATCTTAAAACATCAAAATCGTTAGTAAATAAGATCAAGTTTGTTATCATCAAAACATTAATTAACTAATTAATTTGAGATAGGGCCAAATAGCCAACAAGAATAGCCTAAATTATGCTTTATTTAAGAGCTATCATTTAACAATCGGACTGAATGTCTCAAAGTAGTCTATATCTGGTGACTGATATAAGTCTTTTGCAACGAGCCTAGCTTTGTATCGTGCTATTGATCCATCAAAATTTCGTTTGATTTTGAAGACCCACTTGCAACCAATGACTTTTTTATTACTAGGTCTTGACACTAGGCTCCATGTGTTATTTTTCATCAGGGCATCGTATTTAGTTTGCATAGCTTGAACCCACTGAGGGATTTTTAGGGCCTCTTTGACATTTGGAGGTTCACTATTTTCATATTTTGTGGTGATCATATATACTTTGGATTTTCTAATCCCACTTTTTCCTCGAGTACACATAGAATGGTTGTTTATAATAGGAGTGATTTTTTCAGCTCATAGTACTAGAGGATCAATAGGTTCTGGGTTAAGCACTTGTTCTGATGAGTTGCTCAAAGGCATGTTTCTTGTTACTTCTGGAGTATGTATTATGGATGTTCCATTTTGTTTATGTGGTGTAGAGGAAATGATTGGATCAATAGGATTATTTGGTATGTTTTGTGACTGAGATTTTAAAGACATAATAGGTTTATGACTTGTAACATGGGGAGACTCACTAGGGGCATGGTTCTGAGTTTGATTTTTCTTGGAGAAAGGAAAACAGGACTCATCAAAGAGGACATTTCTAGTCTACCTTCATTAGATAAACATTTGTAGCCTTTATGTTGAGAACTATATCCTAGAAATGTATAAGGATTTGGAACGAAAATTATGTTTATGATTGGAATAATGTCGGAGATAGGGATAACATTTACAGCCAAAGACTCACATTTGTAGGTGTTTGACCAAATAGTTGCTGCAGAGGACTTTTTCCATCGAGGATTGGTGTTGGAAGCTTGTTAATAAGAAAAACAGTAGTCGAGAATGCATCTTCCTAAAAAGTAAGTGGAAGAGATACATGAGATAGTAAGGCTAATCCAAGTTCAACTATATGACGGTGTTTTCTTTCAACTATATCGTTTTTGTTTTAATGTGTATGGACAAATAATACGATGTTCAATGCCATGAGATTTAAATTAAGGAACTAGGGGTAAAAACTCAGTACCCCCATCAGTTTGAACTCTACGGATGGATTGATTTAGAAGTTTTTCCTGAGTTGTGAATTCATGAAATGCATGAGTTGTATCAGATTTAGATTCCAAAAAATATATCCAGGTGAAACGAGAATGCACATCTATATAGCTCATATAGTATCTACATCCACTACGGGATTTTGTAGGTGCATGGCCTCATAGATCAACAACAATTAATTGCAGAGGACTATTATAAATTGTCAAAGAATTTGGAAATGGCAAGACATGTATTTTGCTCATAACACATGCATGACAGAAAGTAGAGTATTTATTTTTATACACTTAAGAGGTAAAATGTTTCTCACTACAGATTGACTGGATAGTCAAGACGTTGGTGCAACAAATCTACTACTAACACATGAGAATTTGAACTAGAATGAAAACATGATGCATTTTTAGGAAGAATGTGAGATTGAACAGAAGTATTGGCATAATGTGTAGAAATAGGAAAAACATGGGAAGTTTTTGTTGCACCGAATCAGCATTTTCAAGAAGCTCGAATTTGTAGAGGCCTTCATGGAGAGTCCCTCTGAGCAATATTTGGCAAGTTACTCGGTCCTTACATAAAAAAAATAATAAATAAAAAAAGGTGAAATTCAAAATAAACATTATTATCGCAAGAAAACTGGCTGACACTTATCAGATTTCTTATTATTAAGGGAATATGAAGAAGGTTATTTTAATGTAAAATACAATTTGAAGATGAGATATACACAAACTTGATCCATTACCTACATGAACTTGATTGGATCTCATACACTCATTGCTTACAAACATATTTTCGAGGCTATGTGTTAGGTGATTCGTTGCGCCAGAATAAGGATACCAGTTATAATCGGGAGAGTGATTTGGTGCCATGAGCATTGCAGACATTACAGCACCTTGTGACTGATACGGTGAAAAGGAAGTTGCATGATAGTTTCTATATGACTAATTCATTGGCACAAGATATGCAGATGGCCGATTGGAAGGTTTAATTAGTTCATAGCACTTCTGAGCAGTGTGGCCAATCTTTTTGCACCATTGGCACTAAGTATGGAGCGGTTGTTGTTACTGTTGTTTCCGTTGTTATTGCCATTCCACTAACCTCTTCCACCGCCACCTCCTCTACCTTGATTATTGTTGTATCTTCATCGGCCTCTTCCTAACGAGGATTGACTATTGTTATTGAACGAAGCTTCTTGTTCCTTCTAATTCGAAGCATGAGTAGTTATATGAGCAGATGGAATCAGTCCTTCAGTGTTGATGGCCTTTGCTTCAATTCTTGTCTCGTGTGTTAGAAGAAGTGTCATTACCTCATGAACATCGCCTGAGCATACCTTCGCTGATATCATACATACCATAGATTCATACCCAAATCCAAGTCCATTGAAGATGTACATGATGTGATCGTCTGGAGAAACAGTCTTACCCACTGTAGCTAAGGCATCAACGCATTTTTTTTAATCTTAGAGAAGTACTCACTGAGAGATAATTCACCTTTCTTGATCGGCTGAAGTGTTATTTTGAGTTTCATAATGTGTACTAGGTTCCTAGAGTTGAATATTCGTAGGAGTGTTTGCCAGATCTCTTTCGTGTTTGTGTAGTGAAGCATTTGCTTTAGGATATCTTCGTGCATCAATCCAAGGAGCCACGAACAGAGTAGATGATCTTGTTGTCTCCAATGTTCATACAAAGGATTAGGGCACGCACTCTCCGTTGCCTCAGAAGTTCCTACTGTCGATAGGAATTGCACAGGGGCTTTAGATTCAGGTAGAAGATGAGCTTGAAAGAGACCATAGCCTCCTAGTGTGAATTCAACTTGAAATTTTCACAGAAAGAAATTCATATTTGATAGACAAACAATTGATACCTTGTTGTCTGGATTGATGATCGCCCGTACTGACGAGCTGCTTTCAGATGTATCACCACTCACATCTGAGTTCTCTATAATCGCCGGAGTGAAAGTAGAGAAGAAGAAGAGGATTGAAATAAATATATATATTCACTCGTCGTGAGAACCATCTTATGATAAACACACCAATTTCTCAAGAGAAATCTTCTGCCATATTTCATTCATAGAAATAGAAAATACAATATCTTCTCACTCTCTCAATACACACCAAATATAAAAGGGAGAGGGTAGAGATAAAAAGATAATAATAAAAATAAATAAATAAATAAAAACTCCTGAAAGATAAAAGGGAACACCTACACCTACACACAGAAAGATGAATCCCTCGAAACAACCTAACAATAATAACCAAAATGTAAATTCACTAACCAGCCCAATTACAAAATAGATCTTAATACATCATAAGCACATGGGCCAAAGCCCCAATATTAATGGGTTGTCTTCTTAACTAACAAGTTTTTAGCTAAAACTCTCAATTTTTAACTATTCAAAATAACTCCCCAACAAAACCTCATCCAAAGACCTCTTATTATACTTTAAAAAAAAACTTGGGAAAATTCTAAAAACCACCCTTAGAGTTTGGTGTTTGTAACAATGAAGTCCTTAAACTTTCAATTTGATCAATTACCTCCCCTAAAATTTCATAAGTGTTGCAATTAACCCTTTTTTAATTCAATTTGAGAGATATTTACATGTGTTAAAGGGTAAATTTGTCCTATAAAATTTACTCATCATTTCTCTCTCTAAAAGCCAAGAAAATGGCAACTCCCCCTCTCTCTTTCTCTACCACCACCTGTGCTAAAAACTTTTCTGGTTTTTTCGAAGGCATTCTTGGCATCGAGCTCATGGATGGTTGTCGCAACTAGTTGCTGCACTTTGGCACTCAGGTCTACTCCAAAACCTGAATGCATATTAAGAAAATCATGAACTTTGTTGGGAGACTTATTTTAATTCAATGTTGTTTAGGTGAGAAGGACAATACGGACCCCAGTTTATTTTTATCATCTTTATTAGGGGTGATAATTTTGGCGCATACCATGGTGGGGTCTTCGACGGGTATATTCACCAAACTGCTCAATAATACTATTATAATAAAAATAAAAAACCGACAAGCTAAACCGAACCAAACCGATCCATTGGATTAGTTCGGACTTTTCACATAATATTGGACATAATGGTTTTTATTTGGAGAAAACTTAAAGTTATTGGATCGGATCGGTTTCTATTTGTAAAAACCAATAAAAACCGAACCGAACCAATATTAATTTATTTACTTTCATTTTTATATTTATATGTTAGTTTAACTTTTAATTGGTAAATGACTAATTATTTTTGTTTAATTTAATTATAAATTATGACGATTTTTTTTAGGAAAACAACATTAAAATATGGATTCGAAGTAAAATAATAAAAAAGAATTAAACCGTAGGGAAACCGAATCTAAGAAAATCGAACCAATGATTTTATTTTATTGGACATCGGTTCGGTTCTTCTTTTTGTGAAATCAATTGGATCGGATCGATTCTCGGTTAGGCCTAAAAATCAACAAAAATCTAACCAATAGTTTTACCTTTTATTGAACATTGGTTCGGTTCCTCTTTTTGTCAAATTGATTGGATCGGTTCGGTTCTTGGTTTGACCTAAAACCGAAGAAAACCGAACCAATATTACCCATAATCTCTATAAACGTTCTTCCTCTTGCTTAAAAAAAAAAAAAAAAAAAGAGTCAGTATGTGATTCAAACCCAAAGTCACTATGTTCTTCAATGGCGGTGACCGTCAGTTATCCTATTTCTTTCATCTTATTGTTTTTGCTCTTGTTTTGATTTTGTTCTTGCTTGTTCAGTATGTTTGGTTGCCGAGAAAAAACATGAAGGAAAAGGAAAATTAAGAGAAACTTAGGATGTTTGTAGAATTTGATTTTGTGGGTTTGATTGTTTTTGTGGAGATGAAATTGTGTAAAATGGATTATTAGCCCAACGGAAAATTTTATTTTGTTTTTTGTGTAGATTGATTTTGCAGCTTTTGGAATGAGTTTCATCCTAGATTTATGTAGATGAAATTTCTCTGTTTCTACATGGAAGTGGCGAAGGATTGCTTGGGTTTCAAAAGAGCGTGCTTCGTAGAGTAGATCTGAGTGACAAACCATAGAGACTGGATGCCAAGAACCTTCCAAAAAACCAGAAAATTTTTTGACATAAGTGGAGGCAGAGAAAGAGAGAGACTTTTAGAGAGAGAGAAATTATGAGTAAATTTTATATGACAAATTTACCCTTTAACACATGTAAATATCTCTCAAATTTAATTCAAAAGGGGTTAATTGCAACACTTATAAACTTTTAAGGGAGATAATTGATTAAATTAAAAGTTTAAGGACTTAATTGTTACAAACACATATTTTAAGGGCGGTTTTTATAATTTTCCCAAAAAAACTTTAACCAAATTTTGGTGCAATTAAATTTTGATGTTCATCCCATTAAATTTAATATTTAGTTGGCAGTTGGTTTGCAGACACAAGAGCGATACTTATTTAAAGATGAAAATACTTGCTCACCTGAAAATTACATACTTTTATTTTTTTTAAAAAATTAATTTTGATTAGAGATAAAAATATAAAAAAATAAAAACATATAATTTGAAAGTGGGTAGGTAAGTATTGCTAGAAAGGGATGCCTCTAATTGCAAAGTTGTAGTAAGGAGACGATTAGGAAATTAGCTCTCTTACCCCAACCGCACGCCATTTAATAAGACCTACTTCCCAACTTCCCTCTTCAAAACCCACAAAACTGTTACTAGTTTTCAATAAATTCCATTAGCTAATCTCATCATATACCCATTTCTTGGTTCTGGATCCTCAAATTCAGCTCTTTCAGGATCTGGGTTGTAATTATAGGCCTATTTGCTCATCTGGGGTTCGCTAATTTGGCTCCAGAAATGAAGGTCTCGGTGGTTTCTCGCAGTGGAAGAGAGGTTGTTAAGGGTGGCATTCAACTGGGCGATTCTGTAAGTGTTCGGATTTTTATTGATTTTCACTTTCCTTTTTCGATTATTTGAAATGAAGGGTGAGAAGAAGAGTGTATCTTGACTAGTTTATGGACTTATCTATTTGGTTTCTTAATGATGATTAGAAGATGGGAGTTTAGGTTTCATGGGAATTTTTGTTTTATTGTTTTTTCAGGCTTCGGTGGCTGATCTGCAGGATGCGATTTATAAGCGAAGTGAGTGCAAGCTAGTTGAATTCTTCCTTTAATTGTTGCGTATATGTTCTTATTAGCTTAGATTTGGCATTTTTTATAGTAGTGAGTAATAGAATTAGAGTTTGCAGATGTTGTGCTGCCATATCTACTTGTGGTTTGTCCCTTCTTTGGTAGTTGTTAAAAGAACGAATCTAAAAGATTAAATTAGCTAACACTAACAGTTTAAGTTTTTTGACTTCAACAACATACAGAGGTGGGGATTGACCTTACAATGCCTTAACATTTTAAGCTTTTCGATATGGAATTGCTGATGAATCAAAATTTTGTTAACTAGTTCATAGATATTAAAGTATTAAAAAATTCATTGTTTTTCTATCTCTTGCTTCCAGAAAATTAGTCTTTTTATTACTAGTGGTAAGAAAAGTTGGGAATTGAC
This sequence comes from Sechiopsis laciniata, assembly GCA_037833695.1. Classification (NCBI taxonomy): domain Eukaryota; kingdom Viridiplantae; phylum Streptophyta; class Magnoliopsida; order Cucurbitales; family Cucurbitaceae; genus Sechiopsis; species Sechiopsis laciniata. The sequence goes on along the minus strand of JBBMKA010066580.1, from coordinate 9,687 downwards.
CTTTGCTTGAGTATGCTGATTTATTCGTCTTTTTCCTCCCTTAGCCCTTGACCATATGTTCATTGCTCTGCTTTTAATATGTTGCATAAAGTTACCAGGCAAAGAGCGAAATGGTTTTGTAATAGCAAGTTGGTTTTTTTTTCTTGGATGGGTTGGGGAGGTGGTGTGTTGAAACATGTTAAATCATAAATCAATCCAAAATTTTAAGCTGATAGGTTGAGGTAAGTTTAATTATATGAACCAACACTCCACTGCACTTGTGGCTTGGAAATTTTGAGAATGCTCATCAAGTGGAATTCAATATTAATTGGGGATGAAACAACTTGGCATGAGTTTGAACTAAGGACCTCTTACTTTGATTCTATGTTGAAACATGCTAAATTATGCATCGATCCAAAAACTCAAGCAGATAGGTTGGGGTAAATATAATTATATCAACCACCATATTGTAAGTTGAAATTTATGGGCTCAATATGATTGCTCTTTTAGCAATGGTTCAATATGATTGTTAATGCACCTCAATAGCTTTAAAAATAAACATTCTAGATGCTACATAGTAATCCCTCCCTGTCCTTAGCAAGGTTCTTTCTATCAGAAATTTTAAAGAAGAAAACCTCATTGTCAAAAAATTGTACAGAAGGGGTATTTTTTTCGGTTTTTCTTGAAATTATTGCATAAATTTGTACTTCAAATAACAAGGAGTGCGTTAGATTAGCTGCTAAAACCTAATGGTTACCTTGTTAGATACTGGTATTCTCTAGTATTGTATTACATTATCTACTTTTCATAGATTCTTCAAAAGTGTCTGACTAGTATTGTGTTACTTCATGACCTTTACTATTAATATAATTCCTCAACTCCACTATGAGTTCTATAAAGAAGGAAAAAATAAAAATAAATCTTTTGTCTATTGTTCATCTTATAACTTAAACTTTTGACATTTTTGTCTAATATTGTTGTATGGTTCTTAAGAAATTGCAAGATGTCAGTCGTTTAACATGCATATATGTAACTCGATGTAAGCTTTTATGTAAATTGCAGCTACCTAATTCACTTGTTTCATTGAAACAGCCAAAAAGTTCTACCCGGCTAGACAACGGTTAACCCTTCCCATTCAACCCGGTTCAAAGGAGAGGCCTACTCTTCTTAACTACAAAAAAAACCTCCGAGAGTATTGTAGCGACAACTCGGACAACATAACTGTCGTTTTCAAAGACTTGGGCCCACAAGTTTCTTATCGTACACTCTTCTTTTTTGAATACTTGGGTCCATTGATTCTCTGTCCCATCTTTTACTACTTCCCTGTATACCAGTTCTTTGGCAATAAGACAGAACGCATCATCCATCCAGTTCAGACGTATGCAATGTACTATTGGTGTTTTCACTATTTCAAACGAATCATGGAAACATTTTTCGTCCATAGGTTCAGTCATGCTACCTCGCCGCTTTCGAATGTGTTCCGAAATTGTGCTTATTACTGGTCATTTGGCTCGTATATTGCATATTATGTTAATCACCCACTTTATAACCCTGTTGGTGACCTTCAAATGAAGATTGGCTTTGCATTTGGTCTGCTGTGTCAAGTGTCAAACTTCTACTGTCACATCTTGCTGAGAAAATTGCGTAGCCCTGAGGGCAGTGGGGGATATCAAATTCCAAAGGGATTTTTGTTCAACATTGTGACATGTGCAAACTACACAACTGAAATATATCAGTGGGTAGGTTTCAATATAGCTACACAGACTGTTGCTGGTTATGTCTTTCTTGTGGTTGCTACTCTTATCATGACAAACTGGGCCCTCGCGAAGCACCGTCGCCTTAAGAAGGTATCATTTAATATAATTTTTTCTAGTGGTTCAAACTTTTAATCTGAGAACTATAAGTTGATAGGTTAGAATCTAGCAATAAGATCTACTTTGCCAGTGAACTTAGGAACTAACACAAGATCCAATAAATAGATCATTAATATTAGTTGAAAAAATGAAACTATAGATGGTTGAAAATATCACCTCTTGCTTTGATAGTCAAATCACTACTAAATTCAAAAGGTTAAACTGGTTGATAATATTTGTAAATTTCTAAATTCTTAATAGAGCTTTGCTACAATTTGGCATGCCCTATGCTTAAACCTCCAACTCCTTTAGCCGTGTTTGAAGCACTGGTTGAGTTATTATAAACAATGAGTTATTATAAACGGTGGGTTATTATAAATTGTCTATCTTGTGTAGGTTATTATAGTACGGGGTTATGAGAAATGGTTCTTAGGGTGCAGGTTATTATAATAGAAAAGAGGAAATGATTAATCTCAAGTGGGGCATTAGTTATGTTAAACGACAGCAGAGGTTATGTGAAATGACAACTTGGGTTTGGGCCAGTTACATATACGGTCCCCCACACACAGCCTTAGAGTATAACTTCTATCTCGAGTCTTGACAACTCGAGATTCTCGTAATATTTTGGGATATTGCTAGAAGCTGCAGAAGGGGCTGTAGTTTTCAGATGCCAACTTGGTAGGTTCCTTGCATTTTTGTAGTCATTTTGCCTCTCATTTTGACAATCCTTTCCCTATCTGCAGCTGTTTGATGGGAAGGAGGGAAGGCCGAAGTACCCACGCAGATGGGTGATTCTTCCTCCATTTCTGTAGAATAGGGTTGGGCAACTCATCAGATCCATTCTTCAAGTTGGTAGCTTTAAGTTTAAAATGTTCCACGACAGCATTCTTTTCGATGCAATTTATGTTCTTTGTTGTTGTTGTCTTTAACTTAATGGACAATGGTCTTTTTGTTTTGTTTTGCTTTGCTTTGCTTTGGCGTCTTAGTGTATTTTTGTTGGTGACTAATGGTTCCCATGTTTTCTTTTGTTAGCCATTTGAATAATTCTCTTTGGTCCTTTCCTGTTGGTCTGAGGACATTCTTTCAAATGCTAATTTACATCGTTTAGATGCTTCTAAATTTATTGTCCTGATGGAACTTTGTCTCCACAAAAAAAAAAAAAAAAAAAAAAAGGATGACTCTTTGTGGCCGTTTTGTTTTGGGCAATATGGATGATTGAAATCTTTTGATATGAAATCTTGAATAATTGGAATTGTAAAGATCTGAAATTCTTGTTTTGTAGGAATGTTTTTGGCTAAATTATAGAAAATAACCTTTTGTGTAAAAATGCTTCCAAACTTTGTAAAATTTCAAAATTGCCGTTGAACTTTAACAAAAATTTTATAAATGCCCTCAACGTTAAAGTTGGATGGAAACCATTAAAATTTAGTTTCAAAAATATTTCTAAATTTGTAAGATATTTAAAAAATACTCTTAATCTTAAAAAACATTAAATAATGATGAAAATGTTAAAGTTTTGTTTCAATAATGCTATAGATATTTGATTGTGCTCGTAAAAGACAAATTTTACTTTTGTATTTATAACTTGTGAATAATTGAACAAATCTTTATCTCAAAATATTCATTTATGTTTCAAAATTCATCCGAACAACATAATTATTTATTTATTTATTAAGTTATGATTATGATTTTGAATTTTGGAACTTTTTTGTCACATTATTATTTAAAGGTTAATAATATATTTATTTACATAAGTTTTCATGGCGAAAAAACATATGAATAAGAATAATCGTTTTTAAGTAAGAATAATTTTTAAAGTATTTTTAGGGTTCAATATTGACACTCTTAAACAAAAGTGTAATATTTTTTATCCAAAAGTTATCGACGAGGTTAAATTTGGATGAAAATCGTCCACTCATTGTCAATTGATTTAGTTTGAAATTTCAAATAAGTAACTCAATTATTTAAATGAATTAAAGCTAAATTGATTTTAAAAAATTATAAATTATCTTTAAATCTTGAATATTTGAACAAATCTCTACCTCAAAATATTCATTTATGTTTCAAAATTCATCCTAACAATAATTTAGGCCTGATTTTGATAGCTTTTTTTTTTTTTGAAATTTAATTGAGTTTTCTTAGATTTCTATCTGCATCTTATATTTGTTTTAAAAACTATATCAAAATGTGACAACTAAAAACTTTAGCTTGCAAAAACTTGTTATAGTTTTTGTTGGTTAGGATTCACCTACCCTTCCAAGGGAATATGAAATTTTTTGTAAAGAATTAGAGGAAAAATAAAATTTAATTTTAAAAACGAAAAACAAAAAACCAAATAATTATCAATCAGAACCTAAGTTTTTTTTGTTTTTTGTCTCTTTTATGATTTTTATTTTTTGTCTTTGAAGAGTTATGAATAATGATTATGATTATAGATTATGATTTGGAACTTGTATGGTTATTATTATTTAAAAGTTAATAATATATTTATTTTCATTAATTTTTATGGAAAAAAAGCATATGCATAGAGAAAAAAAAAACCTTTTTTAATGAGACTATTTTTTAAAAAGTTTTTAAGAGATAAAAAATAACAAATAAAAGTGTAATATTTTTATTCTAAAAGTTATTGACGATGATATTTCTAATGTTTTTTTAAGTCGGGGGTATTTTAAAATTTTTTATTAAAGTTCAAGGACATTTTTTCAACTTTTTCAAAGTTTAGAAGTATTTTTTAAACCAAATTTTAACAGTTTCCATCCAAATTTAACGGTGAGGATATTTTTTAAACTTATATTAAACTTTGGGAGCATTTTTTACACAACCCCCATAATTTAGGGATATTTTCTATAATTTAGCCAATTTTTTTTTATCAAACTTGGTAATATTTGGATAATTATGTTTATTTTATTGGAGTCGTACTTGAGAGGACTTAGTTCCAAGAATGTTCTTACAATATTCATATAATTTTTGCATAATAACATACTTAGGAGCTTTAATATTATGTTTTAAATTAAATTTGGTTTCTTGGGGCTTTTGCTTCTTTGCCCTAGACTTGCAAAATAAGGAAGAAAGGAGATGCAGGGCAATTTTTTTTCCATGCAAGCGAACCTAAGCAACATTAAATGTTATTTCATGTTCAAAAGGTTAAAGGTTTAAATCTCTTGTTATTTTTGTTGTTGGACTAAAAAAATATATACTTTTTATGATGTTTTATTTGCCACATCATCACAATTTTAACTTTTATTCATTTATTTTAACCTTTATATTAGTTTTGAACTTTTAACAAAGTTTAAAAATTAAAATTAGACATTTAAAAGATACACCAAAATTAATCAAATATGAAAGTCTAAAGCTAATTAAGATATTTGAAAGTCTATAAATTAAAATGAAACAAATATTAAACTCTATGAACCAAAATGGTATTTTAATGAAGATTATTCATTAAACAATAAAAAAATAAAAATAAAAATAAAAATAAAATAAAAAAAAGTTTTTATTTTAACTTTTTTTTTGGTAATAAATATAGATTTACATTTTTTAATCCAGGTGAGAATCTTTTAAATTTATGAAAATTGTCATAGATATACAACTTTTATCTCAACAAGTCTAATTATAGCAAGTTTTCTAAAATATTTCATATATACGAGATTTTTGTGCCTTTTTTCATATTCCATAATTGTCATTCTTTCAATGAGTTAGAACATATATATTTTCTATCAATTGAATTAATTGTTTTCAAATTTAATTGATTTCAATAAGTTCACTCAACTTTAAGTAAAGACATTTTGATCATTTTACAAAGATCATTCATTTCTGCTGCTATAAATGAATTTATATTTTTTCTAAATTATTCTATTCATCCAATTCCCTTTTTTTCTTTATTTTATGAAAGAAAAAAAGATTGGAAGAAGTGAGAATTTTTGGGAATGAGATAAATGGTATAAGAAAA
>JBBMKA010066569.1:0-16470 GCA_037833695.1 Sechiopsis laciniata | reverse complement strand
ATAGAGATGAACATCAAATAGAAGTTAAACCAGATGATTTTATTGCAACTATGAAATGTTCAAAACTATAAGCTACTCCGAATAAAAACAGTAAAAATGGAATTGGCACGGATGAGGATGTGTAGTCTCCTTGTCATCGGCTCCTACGACACCACCACTTGCTTTTCTCCTCGATAGGTTTCATGGCGAACTGGCCAGCTCACCTTTCTTGGCTCCCGACCTTGGTATTTATAGAGTTGATTTACTTGGCCGACCAGTCTAGGTGAGCTGTGAAATGTTCATCAATGCAAGATCTCCTGATTGTAGCTGGAATTTATTTGATTAACGCCGCCTTGATTACTGATTGAATCTCGATCATTTCCTTGTTGGCGCGTCTTTTTCGGACGTGTTTTCATTTTGAATTCGCACCTTTTTGCTCTGCTGGTCATCGTTCGCGCTGATTGTCCTTTCCGTGGTGTAGCTTAATATGTCATGCCATTAGCATTGATTAGGCATCGTTTACTCAAGATTTATGCTAAAAACACACAACTGTGCTTCTGATGCTACTTTATGAATGCATGATGATTTTCTAAGTTATTTCATCGTAATTCTTTTATTAGCGCTTACTTTTCCCCTTTAATTCTAGAATAATGCAAACTAAGACAGCCTAAAATAAGCTCTATTTGAGAGTTATCAGGACTATATTGCTTTTGAAAGACATTGTTATGGTCTCCCCTAAATTGCAGTTGATTTTTCCAGTTAGGATACACTAGATAAAAATCTATTGTGTATGGCACCTCTACATAGGTTGCTTCCTGATAATAATATGGTTGTGGAAGGGGGATATTATTGTTTTAGTACTGGTTTACAAAGTGATTATATGCCACTTCTTTTATGGTTGCTTATGGTGATATGTTGGGACTTCTTCCCTATAGGTTGTTGTGCCCTAGACTTCTAAGTTTCCTTGAAATACAAAGGAACAAACATTTTATAAAAAAAAACCAAGCTAATAAATTCAACTCTAAATAATTGATCCCCAGCAACGAAGCCAAAAACTTGACCGGGTGCAATTTAAATCTGCTATATATGTTTTTCATTAAATTGATTCTAAATTAAGATGTTATTGCAAATACCTATGTTCTAAAATTACAGTAGTGCCCAAGTATACGCAGTCGAATTGCGACAAGTAATAAGTATTATTTGATCGTTCTCCAAAGGGATTGATGTCTAGAATAGATTTTATTAACTCAAGAGTCGAGAAGAAGTAAAACTATGTTGTTGGTTCATTTTGTTGTAAATTTGGCGAAGATAAAAATACAATGGAGATAAATGGCTTAGGTGAAATACTACTGCAGAAGATGCTAATTATGCACTAGTGGCAAGTTAAATATCATGCATCCCTACGCCAATGTGTGCTTTTACATCCATTGATTTATGTCAAACCCAGCTTCTACTACGATTCTTCATACTCTATTTCGAGCAATGCATGCATTAGTAAGATTATTCCTAACTCTTCGAACATGCAAGAGACCTCGCATTGACCAAACGTATTCTGCTGGATCTTTCGCCAGTTCCCTCTTTCGAGTTAGCTAGCGGTTAGCATGCATGGGTAGCTAATCGACGCATACTTAACTTTAAATTGCAACATCATAAGATACAACCTCTCGCACAGTCCTTACATGCATTCTACACCATATTTCACCCAATGCCGTAAATTATGAAAACATGCTAGGTTTCAAAATGATAAAAAAATGTCATTACGAAATTGTCTAAGCTACACTACTCCTACTATAAAAAATAGTAAATTGAAATGGTGCAGTTGTTGTAGATATGTCTCTATTGTCAATGGTTTCTAAGAACACCGTCCGATTGTCTTTCTCAACAGTGATTGCTCCTGGTGAAGTGACTCTCGGTCAACTAACCAGATACTTCATTCAGGCCTCTGGTGCTCCTTAAATAGGGTTGAATTACTTGGTGAGTAAGTTCGAAAGATTCTAGAATTGTATTCATCAATGCTTGATTTTTTGATTTAAGTTGGAATCTCTTGACTCACGCTGAATTTCATGCTAATCAATTATCTGTTCTTTCCTAGTCGACGTGATTCTTCGAATGTGATTGTCTCTTGAAGTCGCTATCTTGCTTTTGTCTCTCTCTTTGTTGTATTCCGTAAAAGCTTTTATCTTCTGCATTTGAGTTTTCGCATCCCTGCATTCCATACGAATATATATTATCGCAATTTAGTCTCTTTTTTATGTAGATAATGCAATGCTAACCCTTCTAATTCTAAATAGCATGTGCGTGCCACTTCTAATAGTTTTTACTCGCCTTTTTGTTCTTTATCCTTTAATTATTTCTCTTTGAACCTTAGAAAATGCTAAATAAAATAGCGTAATTTATGCTCTTTTTTAGAGCGATCATTACACTTTCAAATGTTCAAAAGTTGGCAGTTACACATTTAATGTGGGTAGTTACAATTCTACACATTGAATTTCTCAACATTAGATTCGAATTGTAACCTCTTTTTTTTAAACCTCCAGCCATTCATTTTAAAATGTAACTCATGTCATCCAATTCCAGCCATTAATTACTAGTTTTTTGGGAGTTAAATTTCTTGATTCGAATTTTTTTTCTATCCTTAAATAAATTCTATGGTTTCACCGATTCTAATTTTTTTTTCTTCTTAAGACTATCTTTACTTGTATGAATTCAATGCATGCTACTATCTATTGGAATTGTAAATAGTCTAGGCTTTATTATTTTTAAATATGAGTGGTGAGATTGAGATGTGACATTGAACGATTTGTAATGTTGAGTGTCTCATTGATTGTAAGTATGAAATGGAGCGTGGAAAAATCTATCTTTCTTGTCACTTTATATTCTTTTGAAGATTGTTCCACAACAAGAGTTCATAAATCCATTTATGGCAAAAAGATACAAGTTTCTATGATACGAGCATCATTTAGATTCGAGAAACAATCTTTCTAAAGAAGATTGTCGCTGGGACGAATCTGTATGAAAGATCAAGTGGAGACTTTATTCAAAAAGGTATGTGGAGATAAAGCAAAGCTCATCCATTGTCGCTGGGAGATAAAAACCCACCTAAATTTATCAGAGTCGACAATTTTTGTAAGTTGCACATATTTGTTATGATTAGATTAAACAACTCTAAGAATAGAGATCGTGTAAATTAACTTGTTGAATTTAATTTTTAATATTTTACTGCACTCACCAAGGAGCTCATGTACTCCCAACAAATTTATCATCACGAATTGATAATACAACAAGTTGCACAACTAATAATTCACCACATGCTCAAATCATAGTAGAGTAATGAGTTCCTTTTTTTTTAAACTAGAGTAATGAGTTCCTAAGATAAAAATCCTCGAGAATATGGATAATAAACAAATCTTGATAAGTTATGTCATGATATGAAAAAATGGAACCAAACCGATATAATTGTTGACAAAATTCTTGATTGAATTATTGTTCTTCATATTATTTATGAAAATGAGAATTGTGAACATAGATATATTAGTTATAGAAGTCTTCATAAAAAGTATGGACTAAAGTGGAAAGAAATAATCGAAATAGAATTACACTAGTTACATTCAAAATGTGAAATTTTTAGAATTGTAGTTCATACATCTAAAGATGTAAAACATGTTAGATACAAAAGAGCTTTTGTATGTATAAGAGATGAATAAAAATGAGATCATGGATAGACTTTTTGAACATAGATTATTGTAAAGTAGTAATGATATTGATTATGAAGAGATATAGTAACAACCCGTATTTTCGATATGACCCTCCAGAACTCTGGAGTTAGTTTTGTAAATTAGAGACGAAGCCATTACCCTAAAAAGGTCTAGCGATCATTCTTTTTACGCAGTTTCTCCATTCCATTTCTAAACAGAGAAGCCACAGAGAAGTTTCAAGAACCCTTCCTCTCCACTAAGCCCTTGTTGTCGTGCCCCTCACAGGATCGCAGCCGTCCTTACCACTAAACTCTCTCTACGTATATGAGCCCCTCACCAGATCGCAGCTGCCCTTGCCACTAAACTCTCCTTACACACAACAGCCCTGTGCCGAATGCTCTACTGTGAAATCTATCTTGTGCAGCCCCATCGTGCATAGCACCCAACTGGGCAATTCTCCTCCCAGCAACGCTGATTTATAGCGGATAGCTGAATGCCTCATGTGTAATTAGTTTGCACTTCACGAAAGTATACGCGGTCTGTAGCAAGTAAAAAGTAAATTATCGATCTCCACAAGGATTGAAAATTATCCGAAGTGATGTTCAAAATTGAATTGTAAAGTTCACGAATATGATTTAAGTTGGTTTATTTTGTAAGCATAAAGGTAAATGAATAGCAGTGTAAAATAGTTATGAGAAATAAGACTAGACTAAGGTACTCATGGAAATCAACAACAATGTAATAGCAAGAAACATGCGGTAAGGGACTCTATCATACTACGCCTCACAAACTTCTGCTTCGGCTTCTGTTAGCATCGAGCCCGACTTCCACCATGACTTGATGTAATTATGAGTCGGCGCTAAGTATGTAATAGTTACGCATTTATTCCTAAACTCTGATTCAAAGCATTACAGCGTAACACTACCTATTAAACATGCAAAATAGACTTAGCTTATTTCCTCTTCCGATTTACAATCTATTGGTTTGTGTGGATGGCCGTTCGACACTCACTATTGAAATGATGCACCTAATTTACATGCTCTAGATGAACCCTTCCAGTTTCTTCCTACGACATGCTGCTAAAATTCACTTTCTCCTAGCTTTGCCCTAATGAAATTAGTTCATTATACAAACAAAGAACACAGAACACGATATGGAAAACATACTAGAATTGTATTACTGAAGAAAAATGAGTCTAATAGAAAAATAAAAGAAAATAAATAAACTTTGAGTCTCATATTAGGTTTTTCAAAAACATCCGAACTCCTTTTTCTTATTGCAAAAAAAATCTATTTATAGAGCTTGGTCGACAAATCTACGAATCTTCTAGAATGGCACAAATCAATCATCGCGATACTTTCCCTTTTTACTCTTGCCAATATGTCTTAATTTGTTTAAGGCAGAAATCCCTTGATTTCAGCAATTGGTCTCGTAATTTGTCTGGTTAGTCAACTTCACGCTGTCAAACGATTCATCCCTTGTTTACTCGAGTGCTTTTGGCCTTTGTCTTCCGAGCTTTTGTTGCTCGCAATCGTGCATCTTGATTCTCAGCATCGCATTGCTCTGCTAGCGCTAACCCTGCGAAAACAGTAATCAGCATAAGCCTTGCGAAATCCGTGCTAAACGTGCAATTTTGGTTATTTTCAACATAATAATCCATATCTCTCATTTTATTCCCCTAATGTGTAAGCATCAACGAATTACACCTTTTTCTTCCTATTTTCACCTTACTCGATATAATTTTTAATTAATAAACGCGAACAATGATCTAAAGTTAGGCTTAAATTTGACTCTATTTGAGAGTGATCAAACTCCTTAACTTGAATCATTGCTCGTCCCAAGCGATGCTATTATAGGTGAAACAACTGCTAAAAGTAATGCAAATCACAATGTTGTGCTCTTCCTCTTGCTAAGAAATAATCTTTAAATATAATTGCCTTGATACACCAAATGCTTAATCATCCCAATTCATCATTCACTAAGGTCCTAACAATCTCATCTCAGTTCTTCTCCTTATTTCCCTTAGTCTAAAGTTTAACTCCTAGTTTGAAAACTTCTGCTCTATTGCAATTCATTTAACTCCTATCATTTAAATTTGTTCAAGACATTCTGTCCGAGACTTATTTATTTGGGTTCCTTTGAGTAAAATTATCCACTTGGCCGCTAATTGGTCTGTAGCATTGCTAGCAGAATACTTGGATATCCCACGACTTATTCGTTTTTCTCGCCGTTTCATTTTTACCCATAATGCGTTGAGATTTATTATTATTATTATTGTTATTATTATTATTTTGGAAAACAACAATATGCATTCACATATTATTATTTGCATAGCATGGGCATTCCTCACCCCCAAACTTAAAGTCTTCATTGTCCTCAATGAAGGTGAGTCTTAATTTCCACAAACTTAAATGAATCTAAGTTTCTTAATATCATTGTGTAAGCTAATCGGTTTCCTCCCACAGCATTGTTCTATGTCCTAAGTTCAACAAGTATCTGTCCCAAGATGATTTCGTTAGCAAACTGTAGAATGATGTCTCGGGACAGATTAAATTTCAGCGTATCTAAGGAAATGTTTGAAAGTGTGGAATTAAAAAGCAAGATTCTAACTCAACATTGGTCAAAACATACACTTAAGAAGTGAATAAAATGAAAGAATGATTATATTAATAAGTGAGTGAGCATGTATAAAAAATGAAAGATAGGATCAGCAGGGACAGGGACTTCCTTTTTCAATCTTCATCATCTACAGCAGACTCTTCGAAGCTAGAAGAAGAAACAATGTCGTAAAAATGCGGGAAGGTGAGTCGATAGATATGTGGATTTAAGAGCGTTAGTGTGTCAAATGTCACACTATCTTTTATCTTCGTATGCTCTAGATACAAATCCAAATTATGGATAGTATCCAAAGGCATTCTACCAACTTCTCCTACGTATTGAACTTCTTCTTGAATTTGCGAGTTGACACATGGGCATGTGTTAACTTCTCAAGCGGGACAAATTTCTTCTTTAAGCATGGGATGATCCTTTCCACTTCATCAGGCTCACACCCAATTGGTGTCAATCGAACTCTCTACCACTTCTCAAAGCTCGCCTCAGCCTGTTTGCTTTGTCTCTACCTCTGTGCCGGAATAGATCCTCCGATGCAAGATTTCTTCTTCTTCCAATATCTTGCTGATCGCTAACATCAGTACTTTTCCTTCTCAATGCGTCCTCACTTCTTCCTCACAGACCGCGGCCACTTCAATAGATCTAGAAGGGCCTACCCTGCATCTCTTCCCCTCTCAATCTTCCTCACTACTTGACGTGGTGCTGAAGTAACAGCCCTTTCCTTTCTAGGGACATCAAAGGACTCTTCCACTGCTGCAGTATGCACTTCTGTCCTTTCGGCTGGGGCAGTCACTTGCCTTCGCATGGGTAGTCTGACTGGTGACTGTCCGTCTTCACTTTGAACAGGTGCAACTTCAACTGGCTCAGGATCCTGATCTGGGTCGACTTCTTCTTGCTTTTCAATTCTTGTATGCCACCATTTTCGATAATTTGTTGCAAGTCTTCGCACCATGGTGAAATTTGGCAAGTAAGTTCTTGAATTAGAAAGGTAAGGGTAAGGAGAATGGTAATAGTTGGTTGCAAAGGAGACTATTTATCGACAGGATTGAAAGTTTTGATCTCTACTGCAATCGTCGTAATGCGTCATGGTAACGATTGGACTTTGGCGGCCATGCAATCTCTGCACACCGTTGGATTAACGATCGTGTAATCTGACTGCTCGATTTTCTTTCGTGATCACTTATTGAAATGATTATGCTCAGTCGCACGTGCTTCAATCCTATGATTTCATCTGTTCATCCATTCTTCTCAGAAACCCAACCAAATTTTGTTTAACATTTTTCGGAGATAACAAAAATGACTAAAAATGAATAAAGATAAACAATGAAGTAAAGCAGAAATAATACGTCAAAATTCAGATACTTCTTGCATAAGTGAATTCATGCGTGGAGAAAAATTTAAAAGTTACCGATACGCTTTGGCTCCACTCGCATACTCGAGCGCTTATTCTTTAGTCAATGCGAATGAAGATATCCTGCGCTGAACATCCTCATTCCAGTAATGCTTAAGTCTTTGCTCATTGACTGCAAACTCATTTCCATTTGCTTCGTTCTTGATTTAGATTGCTCCTCCTAGTTTTACCTGCATAATATGAAATGGTCCAGACCACTTAGATCTGAGCTTTTCAGGAAACAAACGAAGTCTAAAGTTAAATAACAAAACTTTCTATCCAACCTTGAAAGTTCGAGGAGTCAGTGTACGATCATGCCATTTTTTCATCTTTTCCTTGTACAGTCTTGCATTTTCATACGAAAAGTGTCTATGCTCTTCCAAATCGAGTAATTGCATCATTCTAACAGAACCTACTTTCTAGAGATCAAGATTTAACTTCTTAAGTGCCCAGAAAGCCTTGTGTTCTAACTCGATTGGCAAATGGCATACTTTTCCATACACTATTTTATAGGGCAACATGTTCAATGGCATTTTCAATGCAATTCGATTAGCCTAAAGTAAATCATCAACTCGCATGGAGCAATCCTTTCGGTTAGGTCCTATAACTTTCTCAAGAATACTCTTAATCTCGCGGTTTGAGATTTCAGCTTGGCCATTGGTCTGCAGATGATAAAGAGTAGCAATGCGATGCTTGATATTATTCTTTTGCAATGTGAGACATTGCTCTATTTATGAAGTAAGTCCCTTTATCACTTATTAGCGCTCGTGGGGTTCCAAACCTTGTGAAGATGTTCCTATGAAGGAATCTAATAACTGTTTTGGCATCGTTCAAAGGTGTGGCAATCACTTCAATCCATTTTGACACATAATTAACCGCTACCAAGATATATATATATTTCCGCAGGAAGGGGAAAATGGGCCCATGAAATCAATTCCCCAGACGTCGAATAATTCAACCTCCAAGATTGAAATCAACGGCATTTCATCCCTTTTTCCTATTTCCTTTCCTTTGGCACTTATCGCATGTCTTTGCATAGTGATGCGCATCCTTAACTATACTTGGCCAAAAATAGTCAGATTGAAAATTTTTTGCTACGGTGTGCATTTCTGAAAAATGTCCTCCATATGGCGATACGTGTCACGATTCTAGTATCGCATTGTTCTCATGTTCTTCTACATATCGGCGTATTATTCCATCAACACATTGCCTATAGGAAAATGGCTCATCCCAGAAATAAAATCGCGTTTCATAAAACAAACGCTTAGCTTATTGTCTCGTGAGATCTACTGGGATGACATGGCTCGCTAGATAGTTGGAAATGTCGGCAAACTAAGGAGCATTCTTCTTTTCTACCAGATTGATTACAAATAATTGCTCATCAGGAAATTTTTCGTATATGTTGAGTATTGTTGTATTAGCTCGCCTATTCTTGAATCGAGATAGATGATCTGCCACAACATTCTCGTAACCTTTCTTATCCTTAATCTCTATATCAAATTCTTGTGGAAGCAGAATCCATCTAATCAATCTCGGTTTTGCATTAGCCTTGCCCATCAGATATTTTATGGCAACATGTTCAGTAAAAACTGTCACTTTGGATCCTACTAAGTAAGAGCAGAATTTCTCTAATGTGTAAACCACTGCTAAAAGCTCCTTCTCAGTAGTTATAGTTTTACTGTGCGTCATTTAAAGTCCTGCTGGCATAGTAAATAGGATGGATCAGCTTTTCTCCCTTCTGACCCAAAATAACTCCTATCGCTTAATCACTAGCGTCGCACATGAACTCAAATGGCTTTTTCCAGTCAGGCGATATCATGATAGGAGCACTAGTCAGAGCCCTTTTCAGTTGTTCAAACACTTGCAAACATCGCAAGTCAAAGTTAAAGGGACGTTCATCTTCTAAGAGCTCGCACATAGGTTTTGTGATTTTTGAAAAGTCTTTAATAAAGCGCCTATAAAATCCAGTGTGGCATAAGAAACTAAGCACACCCTTCACATTCTTTGGTGGCTCCAACTTCTCTATTGCTTAAATCTTTGCTTGATCAACTTCCATTGTGTCCTTAGAGATTTTATGTCCGAGGACAATTCCTTCTCTTACCATGAAATGGCACTTTTCCCAATTAAGAACTAGGAGTGTTTATTCACAACAGTTGGGCACTTTTTCCAGATTTGCTATGCAATCAGAAAAACTGTCCCCAAACACCATGAAATCATCCATAAACACCTCCATGATGTCCTCAAGCATGTCAAAAAAATTAGACATCGTGCATCTTTGAAATGTAGCTGGAGCATTGTAGAGTCCGAATGGCATTCTTCTGAAAGCGAACGTTCCATAAAGATAGGTGAAAGTGGTTTTCTCCTGATCCTTTGGATCAATGGTGATCTGATTATAACTGGAATATCCATCCAGAAAATAATAATAATCCTTCCTACGATGCGATCAAACATTTGGTCTATGTAAGGTAAGGGAAAATGATCTTTCTTTGTAGCTTTGTTCAACTTGTGGTAGTCTATGCACACTCGCCATCTTGTAACTGTTCGTGTTGGAATCAGGTCATTTTGCTCGTTGCGAACGATGGTGATGCCTCCTTTCTTGGGCACACATTGAATTGGACTGATCAATTGGCTATCTGATATGGGGTAGATGACCCTAGGATCAAGCCATTTTAAGATTTCCTTCTTCACTACCTTCTTCATGGTGGGGTTCAATCGTCTTTGATGTTCCACTGAAGTTTTGGCATTATCCTCTAAAATGATTTTATACATACAGAATGTAGGACTAATGCCTGTTATATCTGCTAGAGTCCATCCAATTACTTTTGTGTGCTGCATGAGTAATTCCAGTAGTAGCCACTCATACTCCAATGTTAGCTGTGAGAATATGACAATTGGTAATGTCTCATTTTCTCCAAGGTAGGTGTACTTCAGATGCTCAGGGAGAGGTTTTAATTCCAGTATTTGAGGTTCATCAATTGAAGGCCGCTGCGAGGAGTTGACTCTCGTTCCCACATTGGAACTTCATAGTAGTGCACTTCGTTCATTACATCCTCCAATGCATCATTCTGCAATTCATCTACTTCCTCTATATTATCGACAATGGTTAGTATCTCCTTCTTTCGCTCAGTCATGACTGCTTCATTCAACAGCATTTCCAATTGGCTGACATTAAAAGTTTCCTCAGTGTCCGGCTGCTTCATCGAATCGAATATGTTGACTTGAATTTGCTGCTCGTTCATTCTCAACGTAATTTTTCCTTCGTAAATATCTACTAATGTTCGTCCAGTTCTCAGAAATGGTCGTCCCAGAATAATTGGGACTTCTAAATCTGCTTCGTAGTCAAGAATGATGACGTTTGCTGGAAAAATGAACCTTTCAACCTGAACCAATATATCTTCAATCTTTCCAATAAGTCGAGTTATTGACCTATCAGCCAGCTGAATTGTTACTGTTGTGGCCCCAGCTTTACCTATTCAAACTTTTTCTAAATTGATAGCGGCATTAAATTGATGCTAGCACCTAAATCGCAGAGTGCTCACCCAATATGATTACTATCGATCTTGACTGGAATGGTAAACTGCCCAGGATCAACCTTTTTCTTTGGAATTTTATTCTGAACAATCGCACTACATTCCTTGTTCAATGCTACTACCTTGAATTCCTTGAATTTTCTCTTTTCCTTAAGCGCATCCTTCAAGACCTTCATGTAGTTCGGCATTTGCCGAAGCGCATCAACCAAGGGAATGTTGATGTGAATTTGTTTCAAAATATCCGTGAATTTCTCAAATTGCGATTCTCTTCCTTTTCGTCTGATCCTTTAAGGGTATGGCGGTGGAGGTGGTTGGTAAATCTGTAATGGTTTTACCACATCTGTCGCTTCCTTTGCTATGGTTGCTTATTCGTCTGTGCTCTTTGCTGGTTGTTTCCTTGTTGATGGTTCTATGGTGGCCTTTGTTCCCTGATATTTCCTAATTTCCTCACTATCCATAAAAGGTTTTCCACTTCGTAATTCAATCGCATTTATTTGCTCTTTGTCATTCTGCTTAGAACCTTTTGTATCTAATGGTAATTGTCCTAGCGGTCTATTTTTTATATCTGCTGCTATTTGGCCTATTTGCAATTCTAGCGCCCGAAGAGTTGCATGATGAGTTTTCAGCAGGGTTTGGTGTTCCATCATAACCATATCGTTCTTCGCTATGTAATCCTTCAATGCTGAATCTGACTGCAAAGCTTGTTGGTGGTTACTTTCAAGTCCAAATTATGGAAGTGGGTGCTGCTGTCCCACTTGGTTAGCATTGCTGCTCTGTCCTCCCCACGAAAAATTTGGGTGTTGTTTCCATCCGGTATTATAAGTATTTGAATCAGGGTTATATTGCTGTCATGAATTCGAATTTCTAATGTAATTAACAGACGCTATGTTCTCACTACAGAGTTCATACAAATGATCGCTTCTACAAAGTGCGCAGAATTCTAGAGCTGATTGCTAAATTACCAATGCGTTATGAGGTGCAGTCATTTGAACATTTTTCAGAGTGTTTGTCAGCGTAGCCAATTGTGCTTTTATGGGAGACATTTCACTTAGCTCAAATTTACCAAGTGTTTTATCTTGGTTTTGTCCTTGACCTATCTTAGGCACATGATTTTTAGCAGTTGTTTCGATGATTTTATAGGCTGATTATATGTTTTATCCATCAGACATCCTCCTGCTGTTGTGTTAATGATAGCCTTTTTCGATTTAGGTAACCTATTGTAAAAATGTTCGATTTGAAGCGTATAAGACAGACCATGGTATGGACATTTGACATAAGCTCATGCACAAGAGTAGCGCTCATGCACAGATCACACTAAAATGTGGAAGAAAATGAAAACTGAATATATATATATATATTATACTCTAAACACTCTCATCTCAAGATAATTTTACATAGTCCCCGGAAACGGCGCCAAAAACTTGATTCATAGCGAACAGTTGAATGCCTCGTGTGTAGTTAGTTCACACTTCACGTAAGTATATGCGGTCTGCAGCAAGTAATAAGTAAATTATCAATCTCCACAGGAACTGGAAATTATCCGAGGTGATGTTCAGAATTGAATTATAAATTGCACCAATATCATTTAAGTTGGTTTGTTTTGAAAGCATAAAGGTAAATGAATAGCAGTGTAAAATAGTTATGAGAAATAAGGCTAGACTAAGGTACTCATGGAAATCAACAACAATGTAATAGCAAGAAACATGCGGTAAGGGACTCTATCATACTACGCCTCACAAACTTCTGCTTCGGCTTCTGTTAGCATCGAGCCCGACTTCCACCATGACTTGATGTAATTATGAGTCGGCGCTAAGTATGTAATAGTTACGCATTTATTCCTAAACTCTGATTCAAAGCATTACAGCGTAACACTACCTATTAAACATGCAAAATAGACTTAGGTTATTTCCTCTTCCGATTTACAACCTATTGGTTTGTGTGGATGGTCGGTCGACACTCACTATTGAAATGATGCACCTAATTTACATGCTCTAGATGAACCCTTCCAGTTTCTTTCTATGACATGCTGCTAAAATTCACTTACTCCTAGCTTAGCCCTAATGAAATTAGTTCATGATACAAACAGAGAACACAAAACACAATATGGAAAACATACTAGAATTGTATTACTGAAGTAAAATGAATCTAACCTAAAAATAAAAGAAAACAAATAAACTTCGAGGCTCGGACTAGGTTTTTCAAAATTTCGAACTTCTTTTTCCTATTACAAAACCAGTCTATTTATAGAGCTTGGTCGTCAAATCTCCAAATCTTCTAGAATGCCATAAATAAATCATCGCGATACTTTCCCTTTTTACTCTTGCCAAATACGTCTTAATTTTTCTAAGGCAGGAATCCCTTAATTTCAGCAATTTGTCTCGTAATTTGCTTGGTTAGTCAACTTCACGCTGTCAAATGATTCATCCCTTATTAGTTGAAGTGCTTTCGACCTTTGTCTTCCGAGCTTTAGTTGCTCGCAATCGACATCGTATTGCTCCGCTAGTGCTAACCCTACGAAAATAGTAATTTGCACAAGCCTTGCGAAATTCGTGCTAAATGTGCTATTTTGGTTATTTTATTCCCCTAATGCGTAAACATCAGCGAATTACACCTTTTTCTTCCTATTTTCACCTTATTCGCAATAATTCTCAATTAATAAGTGCGAACAATGATCCAAAGTTAGGCTAAAATCTGACTCGATTTCAGAGTCATCAAATGCTCTGCACCTTTCATCTCCGTTAGTCGCAGCACACGCCGTTTCCCCGATCTCCCCCAATGATTCTCGCCTCATGCTGCACAGTCATGAGAAGCCTCTCAGTGCACCGATCACCTCCATGTAGCACCTGCGACCTGCCTCATCGTGACACGCATCAACATGTACCCCTCACCCTTATCTGTGTGCAGAGCGCCTCACCAAAGGTCACTAAGTAGTCGTGCATCTAGCATCACATGCTCCCATTACATCAATTTACGTGTTGATTTCTATTTCAAGGCCTTAGATAAATTATATATCCTGAGGTCCCTATTAGTTAGTGTTTTGATATAGATGCCTGATTGTTTATATCTTATTTAGGTTGTGTACTAGGTTGTTGTATTGCTAGCTGGAGCTCCATTGAGTAGTTTTTTTTTATTAATTATTAGGTAAGGATCTTTTACCTCTAGTTGTGTGGACTCTACACATGTTTCTCATTGACTGCTTCTGATGCGTGTATGTATGAATTGTCTTGAGCATGTTTAGGTAGTGTGTTAGTTCCCGTGATTATCTGACTGTTTAAGTATTGACATGTTTATCAGTCCTACTTATCTATGTTTAGTATCCTGTTTAGGATGACTGATGTGTGCGTATTGAGCATGTTTGAGTGATCTGCTAAGACTGAGCATGTAGTATTCTTAGTTTATAGTTAGGTTATCATCATCTAGAGGCAACTGGGGGAATGTGATGTAACATGTCACCCTCTCAGGTTTGGGATGTGAGGTTTCACTATAAAAACACGAAAATCTAATCTAAGATTCCTACGTTATGCTGACTCTATACTGTTACAAAACTTGCTGTTGAAATTTCTAATTCAAAAACAATAACTACTCTTGTTCATTTATTCAAAGTAATAAACCAAATCTTGAAATCCATACAGTTATTTAAGCCCTTGGCCAAGGAATTTAATCAATTGAAATCCATACAGTTATTTGAGCATTAGTATTCTTAGTTTACAGTTAGGTTGCCATCATCTAGAGGTAGCTAAGGGGATGTGATGTAACATGCCACCCTCCAGGTTGGGGATGTGAGGTTTCACTATAAAAACCCAAAAATCTAATCTAGGATTCCTACGTCATGTTGACTTTATACTGTTACAAAACGTGCAGTTGAAATTTCCAATTAAAAAATAATAACTACTCATGTTCATTTATTCAAAGTAATTGTCGATTTTAGGATAGAAATAAGTTCTATTGTATTGAATCGAAAATTACAATCTTACAATTACCCTTTTTAAATAGGGGAAACCCTATTCTTTAAATAAGGCATATTTTGCAATAAGGAAATATTACTTATGGAATAATCTATTTAAGGGAGAAAATAGAATTGAATCAAATAATTCAACAGTCCCCCTCAAGTTGCTGCAAAGATGTGTGTCATAGCCAACTTATTAATAAGGCTGTCAAATTGTAACTTGGAAAGTCCTTTAGTAAAAATATCAGTTGTTTGCTCTGTTGTAGGTAAGTATGGAATGCAGATTACTCTAGTGTCAATTTTCTCCTTAATAAAGTGTTTGTCGATTTCAATGTGCTTGGTTCTGTCATAAAGAACAGGTCATAGGCAATGTATATAGCAGCCTTATTGTCACAATAAATTCGAATAGGAGGTTCTTGTGTGATACTTAGCTCATCTAGAAGCTTTTTTTATCCATATACCTTCACAAATGCCATGAGCTAAAGCTCTGAATTCTGCTTCAGCATTGCTTCTAGCTACTATCCTCTATTTTTTACTTCTCCAAGTAACAAGATTTCCTCCAACAAAAGAACAATAACCTGATGTAGATCTTCTATCTGTAGTGTTTCCTGCCCAGTCAGCGTCAGTGTAAATTTCAATATTGAAATTCTCATGTTTTTTAAACAGTATGCCTTTTCCTAAACTTCATTTTAAGTATCTTAAGATTCTATATAAAACTTCAAAATGAATAGGACCTGAAGCATGCATAAATTGACTTATCATACTTATTACAAAGGCAATGTCTGATCTTGTGTGAGATAGATAAATAAGTCTTCCCACAAGTCTTTGATAACGCTCATTATCTTTCACCTCTTCCTTTATTGTTACTTGCAGGTTTAGATTTGATTCAATAGGGGTTACATCCCATTAATCTTGTCTCTTTGAGTAAATCAAGAATATATTTTCTCTAATTAACAAGAATACCTTGTTTAGACTTGGCAAATTTCATCTCTAAGAAGTATTTAAACGTTCTTAGATCTTTGATTTGAAACTCACAAGCTACTTTCTTCTTCAATTCGTTTATTCCAACTTCATCATTGCCTATAAGGATAATATCATCCACACATACAATTAGAATAACAATCTTGTTATTACTTGTATAATTGTAAAAGATAGTATGATATGCTTGACTCTGAGAGAACTCATAACTCTTGACTACTTTCCTGAATTGTCCAAACCATGCTCTTGGAGATTGTTTAAGACTTGTTCGCAAAATCCCAAACACACAATTTAAATAAGATATTAAATGGAAGAATGGTGACGTGGCTTGTCCAAAGCTTC
>JBBMKA010066558.1:0-16471 GCA_037833695.1 Sechiopsis laciniata | reverse complement strand
CAAAAATATATAGTTGTCTGAATTGTGTATTTTTAGATTGATTATATTTGACGGCATTGTGCCAATTTTGCCTAACATTATTAATTGTTGGAATTTTAACAAAGAATGTGCAAAATACTTGTAATCTTGATTTAGAAATTGGTCTTGAATATAAAGAACAGTATATGCTTAGAGTTGTTCCGAGACGAAATTATAACATGAAAAGATTATGCTTTAGGAAAAAATTATATTAGAAAAAAAAATTATTCATATAAATCAAATTATAATATCTTTTCAAAAAAAAAAAAAAAAAAAAAAATCAAATTATAATATAAAATCAAATCAAATATAATAGGGTTTTTTTTAGGAATAGGCCTAATTGGAAAAGTATTTACAATACTAGGCAAAAAAAGAAAAAAAGATTTAGCCATCATAATCAAATATATGGTATAATTAATACTTATTGTACGGTATTATTAATACATAATACTATATTAATACACAATACTGTACTAATAACATATAATATTGTATTAATAATACATAATACTGTATTAATAATATAAAATATTGTATTAATACCCTAATTTATACGGTATAATAAGTATTAACCGTATCGTATTTTTAATTATAGATGCAAATATTTTCAAATTTGCCTAGATTTACAGTTATTTTGTGAAATTGGACTATCCACCACAATTTCCTAATATTAGAATTATGAATATGGAAATTCATAATGGTAATTTTGGAATTTAAAATAAAGTATTTAAAAATAGAATTTTTTTTAAAAAAAAATTTCGATAGATATGTAATTATTTTTTGTAAAGTTGAATATACATCACAATTTCACTTTTTTTTTTTGAAGGTAATAACAATTTCACTTAAAATTTGTGATTGGGTGGAAGGATTTGTTAATTGTATGCATAAAATTTATTATTCGAAAAAAAAAAGTTCTAAATTTTGAAGTTATTGGCTTTTTTGTTTTCTCGAAGACCTTTGCTTAGATTTTTTTTTTTCCTTTTTAATTTTTCATAAATAACTCTTTATTTATTTATTTATTATATTTTTTTTATTGTACCACAAAATACGATCCCCTTCCTAGTGTGTATTTTTGTACCTTCTTCTCAATATAATGTAAAGATACAAATGTGCCACATAAGTGATGTAACCACCATAAATTAAATTCATCACCTCTTAGTTTCTCAATTTTTATTTTAATACTAGTAACTCATAATAGTTACTGAAAAGATACATGCTAAAAATTTGATAAGTTACATTACTGTTGGTAGCAAAAAATAGATGTTGCCTAGCAATTAAGTTCTACTCTAATTTTAATAACAGAATAAAATGTATTAAATTTATAGAAAGAAACAAAAAAAATTTAGAAAATTATATGAGATGAACTATTCTCACATAATAATTACAAACGTATGTAATTTTTAAAGTATTTGCACCCATAATAATTAATACGCATTAATATTGTATCATAAATATTCTATTATGTATTATAAATACTCATTAATACAAAATTATAAGAAAATATGTGATATTATACATTAATACCAATGACTTTTTTTTTTTAAAGTGACATATTATAATTATTTTTTAGATTTGACTAATCTTATAAATTTTCTTAATTTTTTTTAAAAATAAATAAAAATAAGAAACCTACCATAAATAAATATAATTTTTTTTTTATACAATATGAAACAAATCTCAAATAACATAAATTAAAATAGCATTTTAACCACTGAATGGGTCGGTGGCGCGATTGATTATCTGGTTGGTGTAAATTCATTTCCACTCCACGGTCATGGGTTCTATTCATGGAATCGGTAAAAAAAAAAGAAGCATTTTAACCCAAGAATCAATAATCGGGCAAAACTATATAGTTTTTATACATAGAATAAAACAAGTAACTATTTTATTCGCTGATAAGAACGCAATTAAATCGGCATAATATATCAATTCAATCACTCCAAAATATTATTGAATTAAAAAAATTGGTTGTTTATAATTTACTGTCGGGATATAATACTAGATTTTCTTGATTTGTAGTAATCAAAAGATTGCCTACATTATATTCCTTTTTATCGTCCTCTCCAGGGTAGCTGTTGAGAATCGGCCATTTTAAGTAGGAGGGTGGTTCCGTTGACATACTGTGGTATTGGTAAGACGGTCGACCCTCGTACGATCGACTATGGCTAATCGTGTGCGGCTGCAGCATATTGCATTGATTTGGTTTCACCACCGGTTTTGGAAGTCCATACTCTGTGTACTCTTTGAGTCTGAGGCCTTTGCAAAAAAAATTGTTTATGATCTTCTCTAGCGTACAACAAGCCACTCTAATCAATACTATTGTAAAATGTTCACACCAAGTAAGATTATAGGTGAATTTAAATATGAGGAACAATCCGGATGAAATGATATAAAAGTAAAATGATGCATGAAATGATTATAAGGAACAAAGGACTATTTATAGAAGGAATGATATTATGGGAAGATAATTAGTAATTATGAAGAATAAATATTTGATAATGGATAGGTTTTTTTTTTTTTTTGATAAGGATTATGGATAGATTAAGAGGGCTCATTAAGGCACAATTACAACTCATTTGATCTATTTACATTTTTTTTTTGAGATTACATCAATTAGAGGGGGGATTCGAATCCATGATCATTGAGTGAAAACTAATGTCGCTGAACAACTACTCTTATTGGCTACATTTGTATTGTTATATGAGAGACTTGCAAGATTAATCAAATCTAGAAAATAATTGTAAAAATTGTCAATTTTAAAAAAATTAGCAAATATAGTCATTGAGTATTAATAAAAATATTGTATTAATGCATATTTATAATACTATATTAAAGTGTCTTAATCATTATAGATGCAAATATTTTAAAATTTGCCTACATTTGTAACTCTTTTGTGAAAAGAATCCACCCACTACAATTTGTAATTAGTTGATAAATTGAGAATACAACTGCTCTTAAATAAATGAGAGCCAAATATCGATTCTAGGGATCGAACCTGTGACCATGGTGTTGAACTGGATTTCCACCAAACAATGAAACAATTATTATTCTAGAGTTGATGACAAATTGGCATGGCTCTAATTTCATGCACGGCTACATTATTAATTATACCCTAAATTATAGGATTTGTGTCAACAATACCTTCCACTTTGAAAAGATTCCAAAATACCCCTAAATTTTAATAAATGTGTCAAATATGCCCTTATTGTAAAATTTGAATGGAAACCGTTAAATTTTTCCTTAAAAAATACCCTTGAATTTTAAAAAAGTAAAAAAGAATATCCTTGAATCTTATTATTATTATTATTTTTTAAATACCCTTGGTCTTTTTTTTTCTTGAGAAACAAATCCCTTGGTCTTAAACACACCCAATTTGTGTCTCCATTCCTATGATGTATCTCGATGTTGCCTCGACAATGGTGCCCTGGGTATATAGAAGTGAAGCTCTGATTTCCGATCATCTAAAAAATACACTTGGCCTAAAATAAATGTTAAGAAATATCTTTATCGCTAATTTTTTATTTTATAAAAAAGGCTAAAGTTGTATTTCAAATACTCTTGTCATTTAATTTAATTTTTTTAATCTTTATATTCTCAACTTATGAATCAATTTTATGTTAAGATTAGTGGTTTAATTAATTGAATTGTTAGTGATGATTAAAATTAATTTCTTAATATATTTCTTTGATCATAGAAAGTCATAGAATGTTAGCTCAAACTAGCTAATATATTATGTCTTGTTATGTCGTGTAATGTGTTTTAAATTTTCAAATTTAATGTTATATTAATTAAAAATTGATAAGAAGAATCTAGAAAATTTAAATATATCATATAGTTACCAATAAACTCTTAATTCTAGTATGTAATTTGATACAATGTTAAACAATAAATCTTATTTAAAAATGATATGTGTAGAGTTTAATTTTCATTTCTAGAATTTGATATTAAATTCAAACATTTGAGGTAGAAGTATTTAAATAATTCAAAGTAAAAATCAATCTAGTTAAAATTTAAAATTCATCCAAGTTAATCATTTTTTTTTCTTTGAATAGTCACTATGGATAATTATGATAATAAATTTAAAATTTCAATAACTTATTTAATTAAATTGTTGTTAGGACATTTCAAATATTAATAATATGTTAAATCTCATGAAAAAAAAATCTATAAGAAGTCACATTAATTTGAAATTTTCTTGAATTCTTGAAACAAAACGTTAATATTTTCATTAAAAAATATTGATAAAGATGTTTTTTTGACATTGTTAAAGGCTAAAGATATTTTTGAAACTTTGTTAAATAGTATATTTGAAACAAAACTTAATGGTTTCCATCTAAAGTTAAGATAAAGATATTTTTGAAACTTGACCCCAAAGAGTGACACACTAGTTGAAGATTTGGACTTTGAGGGTATGTTCCCCTCAAAATCCCGAGTTCTCGAGACTGTTTCAAAAAAAGATATTTTTAAAAAACTATCTCTTAAATTATAAACCGGGGAAGAATAGTGATATACATACGTGGGAATTTTCGGATCAGAACTGTCAACACCACAAAAACCAACGCCATAAGAAGCACCTGCAAAAAATAAAAAAAGGGTTTTAGAAGAGAGAATCAAAACGAGAGTGATAGGGAAAGAGAAGAAAAAAAAAGTAACCTTTTCTTCCATGGACGAAGCTCAAAACGAAGAAGCTCTGATATGATACGAAAATGACCTGGTCAATAAGGGATGTGATCCAAAAAAAGACGAGACCTGAAAACAGAAAGTTTATTATAAAATGCTTTGGGTTTGTAATTTAACTGGACATATCTATTGAGATTAGGCCACGTCCGATTCTCGAAGAATGGGGTTGAATTTGAGGCGTGATTTTCATTTTTTTTTTTTAATTTAACGACAATGATTAGAAACCCACACCGAATGGATCAGTGGCGCAATAATTTCATTGTTTGATTGTAAATCAGTTCAAGACCAGCGTTACAGGTTCGACTCCAAAATCGGTATTTGTGCCCCTTTCCCTTATATGTACTAAAAAAAAAAAGAATAAAGAAACCCACAACTTTTTTTAATGACCCAATCATACATGTTAATGCCCTGTTTGGTAATCAATTTTGATTTTGTTTTTAAAGTTAAATTTTTTTTTTTCAAATATTAAAAAAAAATTAAAAACTAAAAAAAGTAATTTTTAAAAAGGAGTTTCTGGTTTTTTGTTTTGTTTTGTTTTGTTTTGTTTTTTTGAAAAAACATTAGAAAAGTGATAAACACATTACAAATAAAGCCCGAACCTACAAATTTAAAATTAATTAGATCAATAATATTTTAAAATAACTTTATTGTATTAAATATTAAAAATAGTAATTTTTTATTTTTAAAAAAACCAAAAATTGTATCAAACATATTTTTAATTTTTAAAAAATAAAAATAAAAAATAGTTATCAAACATGTATGATTTTTAATTTTTAAAACTAAAAATAAAAAATAAAACACGAAATGGTGATAAAACGAGATCTAAATTATCAAATATATCATTGAATTATGGGTTTGTGTCAAACATGACATGTTCCTCTACTTTGAAAAATTTAAAAAATATCCTTAAATTGTACCACAAAAACAACGTATAAAAAAAATATCCTTGTTCTTGATGGAAACAATTAAAGTTTTATTTAAAATGTAACCTTAAACTTTAAAAAAAATTTAAAAGATACTTGTGCCTTTGGTAAAAAAAAAAAACTTTATCAGTAATTTTTTATGAGTATATTAAAATTATCAAACAATTTTTTCTTTTATTTCATAACTTTTAAAGAAAGAAAAAATATAAATAGTTATCAAACACGTTCATGTTTTTTATTCTAAAAAATAGGGAACAAGAAATAAAAAATAAGAAACAAAAAACGGTACCAAACATGACCTAATATTTTGCGAAAATTTTTAGGAAGAATGGTGATATACATACGAGGGAATTTGCAGAGAATTTTTCTGACTTTGTTGTAGCAGCGATCGTATTCGTGGTCAACTTTCAACCCACAAACATCACTGCAAGAAAAAAAAAAAAAGAAAAAAGAAAGAAAGAAAGAGTTTTTAGAAGAGAGAATAAAAATCAGTCTAATGGGGAAAGAGAAGAAAATAACCTCAAGTTCTGATCTAAAACAGAGCTAAAATTATGTCAAAACACAGTGGTGATCAATTGGGATATATATGATTCAAAAGGAAAATACCTGGAAACAGAGCACGAGAAAGAAAGGGGGAGTTTGTTCATTGGCTTTCTAATTTAATTGGAGATAGCTAATGATATATTCTTTTTGAAAAATCTACTAATATATTGGCATATGCAAGAAGCATACAAACAAAATTACAAGAAAATTATGGAAGAGGCATCATAGTCTTGAAAAAAAAAAAGATTTATCAAACCATTTGGCAACATTAACAATAATATCATTCCATATTTCTGTAGTTGATTTCACAAGATAGCTAATGATATGATGCTACATCATTCATCATATCAGCTAATAAAGTCAACTTATTTGTTACTTACTCTTTACAAGTAATTAGTATACCACATTAGTAATGTACATATATAAAAAATGCATTAAAAAATTAATTATTTGATTCAGAGATATCCATTTTTTTTACGTGAGCTTCATGGAGACTTGACCTCTTAACAAGGCTGTGAATCCTCATTTATGAGGGGAATGGAGGGGTGAGCGGGGAAAAAATTCTCCACAACCTAAATGTTTTCTCCTTTTCCGTTTCTCGATCTCTGCCGTGTTTACATTTTTAATTTGTAATTTTTCTCTTTTTAAAAATTTAATCTTTAGATAGATTTTTTTTGTTTGTAAAACTATTTATTTGTATGAATATTTTTCTTTAATAGTTAACTATTTACTTGAAAATTAATATATATTGTTTAGATTAGAAAAAAGGGAAAAAAAAATAAATGGGAAGAAATTCCCACTAAGAATGTGATCCACGCAAGGAATTTTCCCACCTCTCGTTCCTTTCGAAAAATGGTGAATTTTTCAAAGATGGAGATTGCTTTTGGTAGCAGGAATATGAAAGCTGTTCCTTGATTCCGTCTCTCGTCGTGGACATCTCTAATTTGACTAATGAGAAAAAAAATGATATATTAAAAATATGACACATTATTATTCTCACAAATAATGAGAAGTATATATTAGATACTACGACCCAACTTGTTACTATTCTTTTCTTTTAAGCTAAGAATTTAGATATGGGATAATATATAAAAACCCGATTACTTTTTTTTGGAGAAAAGATACCAGAAGCTTTATTAAATAAGAAAGAGAGGAGGGGAGGGAGGGAGAGAAACAAAAAGGAAGCAGAAGAAGTTACAAAAATGCATGCCAGTTGTTAGCAATGTTTGATATACTATAATTAACAAAAAAATTTGACTTAGAGCTCCATTCCGCTGTTGTAAGAGTGATCTGTTCCCAGAGGTTAGTTGTAGATGAGTGCTGATGATTGGTAGAGAAAATTCGTAAATTCCTTTCTTTCCATATCCACCAAAGAGTGGCCCATCTTAAATTAGTAAGAAGCTCCAACCGCTGAGATCCGGTGTTGAAACAAAAGCAACCGAATAAAAAATGCTCCAGGTTGGAAATGTTACTATAATTGTCAATATACCTAGCAGGAAGATTAGACCAAAGTGCAGTAGAGAAGGAACATTTCAAAAACAAGTGCAGACTGTTTTCGGCAGCTTTGCCACAAAGGCAACACCAGGACGAATTAAGAGCTTTAGTGGGATTTCTTCTTTGCATCATATCGTCGGTATTTATCCCTTTGTGAAATATAGTTCATATAAAAAACTTTACTATTTTGGCGATTGAATTCTTCCAAAAAACAGAGTTAGATTTGTCAGTGGTGCCAACGTTGGTATTGTTTAAGACGGATTTCAATGATTTAACCGAGAATAAACCACCCTCATCCAGAGCCCAAGTCAATACATCGTTATCCTCTTGATTGAGATTTGGCCAGCTGCGCGTTAAATCACACCAAAGATCATTCTCCAGATCCAACAAGGGCCTCCTTGGGAAAAAGATCCATGTATTGCTGTTCCAAACTTCAGAAACTGTCATCCCAGGCTTGAGAGATAAAGCAAATGATCTGGGGAATATGGACTTTGAGCTTTCATTGTTAATCCAACAGTCGTGCCAAAAGTAGATACGATTGCCATTTCCCAATTTCCATTTCATATGAGATTCCATTAGATCAATATTCTTAGCAATGTGATGCCATGGGAAACATTTACTACCGAACCTGCTCTTTATAGGAATATTACTATCGTTGATGCTAGTATACTTGGCAGCAATGAAACATTTCCAAAGAGATGTCTCATCCAATGCAAAACGCAAAATCCATTTACTTAGAAGGGCACAATTCGTTTTGCATATAGGCGTGATACCTAAGCCCCCAAGATGCTTAGGAAGAGTGAGCGTATACCAATTCACAAGATTTGATCCGCCGTCCATATTAACACCTTTCTAAAGGAAGTTTCTGAAGAGTTTCTCAATGGACTTGCCGATTTGAGCAGGAACATGGAAAACAGACATCATATATATTGGGAGTTGCTCAAGAACAGCTTGTAACATGGTAAGTCGACCACCTTTAGACAGATATGCATACTGCCAATGAGTGAGTTTTCTCTCAATCCTATCCACAGTAGGTTCCCAGAAGCTAACATAATTTGGGTTGCCACCAAGTTGCATTCCAAGGTAACTCATAGGCAGGTGAGTAAATTTGCATCCCCAAAGATTAGCCACAAAATCTTGTTGATGACAATTCATGTTGACTCCAGAGATCGAAGATTTCTGTATGTTTATACGAAGGCCAGATGCTAGTTCAAAACTCCTGATAATCATTAACAGATTCGCAAGCTTTTCATGATTGAAATCAGAAAAAAGAAGCACTTCATCAGCAAATATCAGAAGAGAAATATGAATGTTGTTCCTCTTAAGAGTACAACAGGTAATGAGGCCTTTGTTTTGTGCATCTCTAATCAGTCTTGACAGGTAGTCTATAACGAGAACAAAAAGAAAAGGAGATAATGGATCCTCTTGTCTGAGCCCTCTAGTGGCATGTATTTTACCCTGAAGGCGGCCGTTGACAATCACCGAATAGCTGGCAGTACTAATATAAGAACGAATCCATTTAACCCAAGTATGGCTAAAACCTTTTATTCTGAGAACAGAAAGTATGTAGTTTCAATTCATCTTGTCAAACGCCTTTCAATATCAAGCTTAATAATCACACCACTTTGTTTCGAACATTTCCAGAAGTCGAAAATTTCATTTGCAAGTAAAACTGAGTCAGTAATCTGCCTGCCTTTGATGAATGCGCTCTGGTTAATATCAATAGTATCAGGCAAAACGGTTTTAATTCTCTCAGCCAATACTTTAGAAAGAATTTTATAAACAATAGTAGTCAAACTAATTGGGCGATATTTAGAAACCTCTGTGGCCTTGGGCACCTTGGGAATAAGAGCAATGTATGTTTCGTTGACAATGGGGTTAACAATACCTGTTTGGAAAAAATCGTGGAACAGCTCCATAATAGAATGCTGGAAAATGTTCCAATATTTTTTAAAAAACTCAATCGTAAAACCATCGGGCCCTGGAGCTTTGTTATTACCCAAAACATCAATGCAGTGTTTAACCTCATCAGATGTGACAGAAGTACACAAAGAATCTGCTTGCAAAGATGAGATAGGCTGCCAATCAATGTTATTAATAAACCATCCAGTCTTCACTGAATCAGTATAGACGTGTATGAAGTAATTGACAAATTCAGCAGAAATAGATGTATCGGATAAGCAGCTAACACCATGATCATTAACAATTTCAGAGATAAAGTTGTACCTTTTACGCGCAGTGCACAATTTGTGATAGAAAGCTGTATTTTCATCACCTTCCTCAATCAGACTTTTCTTGCATCTCTGTCTAAGCTTTCGATTCTCAATCATGATTTGTATGCTTAGCTTAGCTTTGAGAGTAATCCTACGCCCAATGTCTTCCATGGAGATATTACCAGCTTCTTCAAGGCAGTCAATAGAAGAAATTTCTTCAGTAATAAGCTTTTGTTAAAGCGCTGTTTTTCGAAAAAAACTCATGATTCCAGGATCTGCAATTTTTGGCCAATAATTTGAGACGATGCATAACGGAATAACCCGAATGGCCATAGACCTGTGCAGCATTCCACCAAGAATTGATGAGATCCATAAAATTGCTTACACCGAGCCAAATATTCTCAAATTTGAATGGACAAGGACCCCATGTGAGATCCTTAGATTCCAATAACAAAGGAAAATGGTCAGACGTGTTTCTAGCAAGCCGACGAGTGTGGTGATCATGGAACTTATCAATCCAGTTTTCATTAACAAGGAACCGATCAAGTCTAGGACAAAGCAGGAGATAGACGAAGGTTTGACCAAGTGTAATGCCGCTAATAGATTGTGGTTCCATAAGACCGCAATAATGAATAAATTTATTGAAGTCTTTCATGCCTTTTCTTGGTGGATTACGAGAAGAAGTTTCATGAGGCCAGCGAAAAACGTTAAAATCACCCCTAAGGAGCCAACATGAAGAACAGAGGCCATTTACATAATATAGTTCTTTCCAAATCAGCTTGCGATGTTTTCTTTTTGATGGCCTGTAAATTTCTGAACACCACCACTTAGATGAGTCACTCAGCTCGAAGAGAATAGACAGAGAGAAAAGACCGCAAACCACCTCAACAGCATTCAAGGACAGGTGATCCCACAAAATTAATATACCTCCGGTAGAATTCAAGGCCTCGATAGAAGTCCAAGCAATGTTAATGGAGCTCCACAAAGCTAAAAACACGATTACTATAATATAAATTAATTTCATGTGGACGTAAAACAAATGCTTGAAATCATCTTGATTCTAAAAAAAAATGCTTGAAATCATCTTAACAAAGAACAAAGAATATTAGTTGCAAGTTGTTTTATATAACATTCTTATTATATTTTTTAGTTGACTTCAATCATACGTGAAACTAAAAATTTGAAGCTAATAGTCAGTACGAAATGAGATTGATTTTGTAAACTTAAAACCCGTCATAAAATCAACGAATTGATTTCAAGATTATTATGTACAGCTGTCAGAAGCAATTTTAGCACTATCAACTATCAACTTTATGGTTTCAAAAAAAAATATCAACTATATGTACAATAATTTCAATTGTATGTACAAGTGTGTAGAAACTAAAATTGCAAATAAAACAATAAAACACAAATTTCTTTATAACACTTTTTTTTTATTGCTCTCTAAAACAATTTTCTCTTCATTCTCTACGAATGCTCTTACTTTCGCTCTACATTTGTCTCTTCAATTCACAATGAAGGAACACTCTATTTATACTCTATTACAAATTTAGTCTCCAAGTTCTTACCAAAAAATGCTTTCCACTAATTCTTAAATCAAGAATCCACTAATTTCTTAATTAGCTCATAAATTGATCACACATTTATTCCTTAATTGTCTATCCACTTATTTCCTCAATTAACAATTATTTTGGTAATAGAAGTCAATCATTTGGGTAAGTGATGGAAGTAATAGAAGTCAGTCAGTTACTTTTTAAGTAATAGAAGTCAATCATTTTGGTAAGTGATGGAAGTCAATCATTTTTTTTTAAAGTGATAGAAGTTAGTTTCTTTAGTGATTAGAAGTCAATCATTATGTAACTTATAGAAGTTAGCTAGTTTGCCAAGTGATAGAAGTCAATTATTTTTTTAAGTGATAGAAGTCAATCATTTTTGTAAGTGATGAAAGTTAATCATTTTTTTTTAAAGTGATAGAAATCATTCATTTTTGTAGGTAATAGAAGTAAGTTTATTTAGTGATAGAAGTTAGTTTCTTTAGTGATAGAAGTCAATCATTATGTAATTGATAGAAGTTTGCTAGTGGAGAAAATTGGCAGCATACATGGACTTTTTGGTATTTTTGGCAGGCCCGTTTCTATTATCTGCTATTTATGAATTATTTTCAAATTTGTGCTATTGATGCAATTTTTTTGGTTTTTTTTTTATTATCCATGCAAAAACCCCTAATTCTTTTTTAAAGTTTACTTATTATTTTACTTCCAACCACTTTTTGAATGTTTTTTTCCTAAAACATTCTAAAAAATTATAATTAAATTAAAAAAAAAATCATTACTAATAAAAAGTTAAACTAACATATAAAATGAAAAATGAAAGTGAATAAATAAATATTGGTTGGTTAAGTTTTTATTGGTTTTTACAAATAGAAACAGAATTGATCCATTCGATTTTCTCTAAATAAAAATCAATATATTCAATATTATGTCAAAAATTCAAACAAATTAAATGAATCGATTTGGTTTGACTTGTTTTTATTAGTTTTTCGATTTTAACTATCACCCCTAAATCTAATATATTACGTAGTTTTTTTTTGTGGGGGTAAAGTGGGTAGTCCATACATACTCATGTAAATGAGAAGAAGTTCCAAAGGTTTAGAGAGATTATAGATTCAAATATCTATTATTAAAAATATTTTTGTATTTAATATATATATATATATATATATATATATATATATAATATGATATTTACAAAAATTAATTGATGTGCTTTTTATTAAAAACTTAAATTTAATTCTTACAATAAGTTATAAGTTAATTTTAATCAAAATTATTTTATTAATAATAATTTTACAGAAAAATATATTTTTAATCCTTAAGTTTGGATTGTAGTTTTATTTGGTCGTTTCAAAATCAAACATTTTTACCTTAATCATTTCAATAATGTTCAAATTTAGTATTCGTGTGTCTTTTGAATTTAATTTTTCTTCATAAATATATTAAAATTTACAATTAATTTAGTTAGCATAGTAAATATTATTTTTTATTTTTTGAAACAAGGTAACCTCGCCCGTACCTAGGCAGGCACCAAAGACATCGAAGAAGTAATGTCACAGTCTCGAACCTGGGAACTTGAGGAGAGCATACCCTCAAAGTCCAAATCTTCAACCATTGTGCCACCCCTTAGGGACAACATCATAGTAAATATTAAGTCCATGTAACTAGCATTTTTTTTTTTATTATAGGGATTAAAATTGAATATTATTGAAATGTAATATTATTAAAATATCATAGATAAAAATGTTATGATTTTCTAAAACATAAGAACCAAATTGAAACTACAACTCAACAAACTTAGAGACTAAAATTATATTTTTCTCAATAACTTTAATATAAAAAGACAAGGTAAACATGTTTTGAAAAACTATAGAGTGTTGTTTCAAAAAAAAAAAAAAAAAAAAAAAAAAAAACTGTAGGCTAATATAGAAAATAATTATTACTTTTATAAAATAGGTTAGAAAAAAATCAATTATAATAAAAATTGATCCAATCACGTTAAATTGATAATAATAAAACTCAATAAGGAAAAACTGATATATTTCAATAAGTGAAAAGACTTTAATCAAATTAAATATGTTACATTTTGCTTATAAAATATTTTTAAAAGTTATTATAATTAAAATAGAGATATTAGAATTTGTCCATCTACAACAAAATTTCTAAATATTTATAGCTAGCATTTGTCATCTACAACAAAATTTCTAAATACTTTAAAGACCCATTAGATTTCCGCCTCCATATTTGAAAGGATTAGAAAAACAGAGTAAAATTATGACCTTTAAAAATTATTGTAGCATTTGTCACCACCATGCTTCACCCTTAAATCGCCTCCATCTCCTTTTTAATTAAATACTACTATTTGCATGAAAGATGTTTAGGTCTCGTTTGATAATGTTCTCGTTTTCTGTTTCTTGTTTTCATTTCTCATTTTTAAGAACGGACTTGTTTGATAATTGTTTGCTTTTCTTATTTTTAAAAATGAAAAAAAAAATGTTTGTTAGATTTTCTAATAGCGTTCCGCTTCCTCTTTTTTTTTTTTTTTTTTTTTTTTTCCGTGTGAAACACATCAAGTTTGTATATATAAATTGGTTGTTCGTTTAAAAGAAGTCAATTTGAGCTGGTTGGCTTGAGTTCAATTCTTCTTCAAAGACTTTTTTTAAAATTTTTTTATTTTGCAATATATATTCTGTAATTTTTTTTTTCTCAAATCATATATATTCTATTCTATAAATAGCCATACTTTATATATATATATATATATATAACAAAACAAAAAAATATAGTATATATATAATTTATATATTAATTGAAATCATCATACTTATATTTTTATTCTTATTTACGTCTTAATTTTGTAATATCTCTATTTACATTTTTTTTTATAATTACATTATTTATAATTCTTAATTTTACCTAGGTATATTTATATTTATATATAGATTTATGAGATAATTATAAATTTAGTCAAATTTGAAAATATTTGCATCCATAATAAAAAATGCGATATTATTAATACTCATTATACAGTATTATTTAGGGTATTAATATAGTATTTTGTATTTTTTTTAAGAACTAGTATTTTGTATTATTAATACAATATTATATGTTATTAGTACAACATTGTGTGTTAATATAGTATTATATATTATTAATATCGTATAATTATTAATACCTATCATTATGATTGATAAATTTTTTTTTCTAGTATTGTAAATATTTTTCGAATTTGGCCTATTCCTAAAAAAATCTTATTTTAATTTTGTCATTACTATAATTATATTTTTTGAATTTTGTAGTTTATTTTTAAAAAAAATTTATAAATGGTTTGAATTTTAAAATTTATAACGTATGTACTTGTGTATTATTTTATTTTTTTAATACACTTGAAATCAATCAAATTTTACTTACAAAATTATGGATTAGACTTTACTTTAACATTTTACAACAATAATAGTCGCATAACAATGACTTCAATTACATTTGAGTTCATATCATCTAATATTAGATGTAAATTGAGTGAAATATAACACTACAAATCAATTTTTTTTTATTAATTTTATTTCGAGATTTTTTAATTTTGTATATAAAAGACTTATTGAATTAGATCATGTAAATTTTTTATATTTTTAACGCATGTTATATATTTTTAATACTATGTGACTTAATTATTTTTAAATTACAAAAGAAAACCAAAATTAAAGAAAAAAAAACCAAGAAATAAGAAATGGTTAGCAAATAAGTTTTGTTCTTATTTCTTTTTTTAAAAAAAAATAAGAGAAAAGAAATAGTAACCAAACACATTCTTGTTTCTTGTTAAAAAAATCAAGAAACAAGAAACAGAAAATAGGAACAAAGAAATGGGAAACAAGAACGTTAACAAATGGGACCTTAGTTTCTAAGTAAAACCAAAAGCATCTTTTGTTAGGCAACATGTATTTTTTTTTAAATCAAGCTTTGTCTGTTTGAAATCTAGTGGTTACATCAACTAGAGTTTGTTCATAATCAAGCTAATTTATTTGTGCTAACTTATTTCATAATCAAGCACAAATAAAGTCAGCAGTATGTTTGGGCTTATGGAACCAATGCTTAAATCAAGCTAATTTTGTTCATAATCTTTTCAGCGTACAACAAAGCACTTTAATCAAAATCGTGCCCTTGTTTCTCCTTATAAATCTGGTCTTGAATTTCTATCACGTGAAAACAACGGTTATGAAAAACACAAACAACAATAAAAAAAATACAGAAAATACAAGACAAATTACACAAGGATTTACTTGATTAAAAAATGGTGGGTTAGGTACGTCCATGAACTGTTAAGAGAATTGTTTTGTTGAAGAAAAAATGCTTGGTTAAACAAGCAGCCAGACCCTACTAATTAATCGTATCTTAACAACAATAAAAAAACGATACTCATCAAAATAAACTATGGAATGTTGAAGATAAGAAGTGTTCTCTTAAACTATAAAGATCAGGGGGGAAAATTGTGATGTAGTAGGGATTTTACAGAGAATTTTTCTGATTTCTTGTATCAGCTAGTGATAAAATTGTGAGAACCTTTTCCATTAACCTTCCACATATCAAATATCAAAATTGAAGATCTCCTAATAAATACTAATACTATCTAATAAATATCCTAACAAGTCCTATCTAATATTTAATTATATCAAATGGCAAATCTAACAAATCCTATAAAATATCATAACTATATTTAATTCCTAACAGCGATCGCATTCGGGGGGTCGATATGAACATCTGTTGCTCCCCAGGCCCTTTTTTTATTTTTATTTTATTTTATAAATTTTCTTTTTATGCTTTCGATAAATATACTTTTGCTCTTTATTTATAAATATTACTCGTAAATAAATTTTGTTTTTGTTTTGTTTTGTTATTTTTATTTTTTTATTATTTTGTTTTTTTTCTAAATTCGATTTCTATCATTATGTTAGATAATTTGGTCTTAACCTATGCTATTATTTTATTTGAACCTAATATAATCACTAAAATTAATATTTATTATAAATTTAATTTTAAAAATTGTATACCA
>JBBMKA010066548.1:0-16473 GCA_037833695.1 Sechiopsis laciniata | reverse complement strand
TATATAAAATTCTAAAACGATATGATTTTAATTATGTTTATTTGCTAAAGTGAGTAGTACTTTAATGACAAATCATGTTTTTCTAAAATATCAATAAATTACTGTAACATTTATTAAAAAAAATAATCAAATTTATAAAGAATATTTAAGAAATTTAAATAATAAAAACAGTATGTGGATAGCACACGATAATGTACTACTAAGAAATATATCAAACCAAATAGAGTAGTTAATTGATTGAGATAATATACTCAAAACACAAACTGTGATTGAGATTATGTTATTTTATTTTCCATAATTAAATGAAGCCTTTTGCGTTTATAATACTAAAAAACTTATTTCAACTTTATACTTTAACATATCAACTTGATCTTTGTTGTTATTAATTATTATATTAAAAATACTTACATTAGGACCATGCTAATTCTAAGATTGGAATCTACTAAATAGACTAGGATTAAATTGAATATCAAGTTAGGTCAGAAATCCTAACCCTTAAATTATTTTTTTTTGGTTTTCTTGTAAAACTTATTTACTAATAAATTATTTAAAAGATTGGAAGTTTGTTGAATAGATAAGATTCATACTCATGGTTGTCAGTTAATTTAATGACAGGTAGAGTATATTAGTGCAAAATTGCAAATTTGTCGATTGCTAATCAATTAATATAATTTCCCCTCTTTTATTTGCGAGTTTGTTCCATTTTTATTTTTAAATTTTTAAATGTTTAATTTTAATTATTATTCTTAATAAAGTTTAAATTAATAGGAACAGAGTTTGAGTGGCCTCTTCAATGACCTTATAACATATTTGGGTTAAAATAATATTTCAACAATAAACGCATTTTAAGTAACAACGTCTAAATTAATCTCACAAGTTTTTTTTAATCGTATTCTACTAACGAATTAATCATATATAGTATGTTCGATTAATTAAAATAATTAATTATGAAAATTATAAAAATAGGCACAAAAATAATTAATTATGAAAATTAATTAATTATGAAAATAATTAATCCAAAGAACTTCAAATAGGCACAAAAATATAAATATTGGAGCAATGGAAATATACAAGTGTTTCTTTTGAGTTATTTTTTATATATCTTCACTTTACCATGGTGATAACGAAATTATAAAACTTACCAACTCCAACCTTACTCACACAAGATGTTTTAAGAGACAAGACAAGAAAATAAAAAAAAAAAAATTTAAAAATGATAAAGAATTTTGATGATATTGTTGGCAAAAAAAAAAAAAAGTATATATATATCAAATAGATCAAGAGATCTAGGACATGTTGACACTAAATTAAAAAAGGTTTAACTACTCCAATAAGCTTGGAATTGTTTCATGACATGTCATTCTTCAATTATCTTTTTTACAAAACTTAGGCCATCGGGTTAGGTGGTACCAAATAAATGTGACATTAGAGTGGATAAGGTTAGATTTTACCACATTACAGAAAAAGCCTTAGATTTTAGCTTTTGTAATTAGGTGATTGTCCCCTTTCTTTTCTTCCTTTTTTGACATTGGTCGCTTGTTTGGATTAATTTGTGTGTACTTCGACTAGTATCGTTAAGTAGGTAATAACTCTAAAAAATTGAGAGTTAAAATAGCTTAAAATAATATATTTTCATACGAATTTCGCTAAAATTAGTATAAGTCTGCATGTATTTCGCCCCCACATACAAAATACTGAGCTTAAGCGAAATATCCTATAGTTTTCTCTTTAGGTTAATTTTTAGAGGTTTGCTGCAGCGAAATATGCATGAATGTGTGAATTTAGTAAGTGTTTAAAAGAATTGATATTTTCTAGTTTATTTGCAGTATTCTTGGGGAAGCGAAGCGAAATCTACAAAAGGGGAACCTCGCTCAAGCGAATGCAAGTCTAGCGAAGAATCCTGGAAAAACATCCCACATCGCCATAGTGAAGAAGAAATCTAACAGAAGAGGATGAGTCGTAAAAATACCTCAAGTAAAGGACATGTGGCAAAGATCCAAAGCTCTTCGTTTAATCTCAGCCATCACTTTGCAACCGTTCTAACGCACTCGACAACGCAGATCGTGGAGCAGAGAATGTTAGAAGTGAGCAGGCTTTTGGCAGAGCAGAGATCGTGGAGCAACATTTCACAGATGTTGTCAGCTGCCCTATAAATAGCAAGCGTCTTCTCCGTTTCAAGATTTAGAATTTTGGGAGTTAGCCAATTTTAGAAGAGAAATCCAGAAATTCAACTCTCCCTAGCTCCTACCAAAGTTCTTCTTTCGATTAGTTTTTAGGCCACTAGAGTAATTTCGCCAGAGCCATAGTTGTTTTTACTTGCTTTCGTAGATAGTTTACTTGCTTTTCGTAAAAGTTGTGGTTGTTCTTTTATAACCAGAGTCTCATTTTTGCCGAAGACCTTTTCAGAGTTATAGAATCAGAAGTTTTCTTTATCCTTTGCTCATTTACTTGCTTTTGCTTAAGTGTAGACTTAACTATTCAGTTTTAATGAACATGATCGTTGTTTCGATGCTTATTTCGTTCCTATCTTACATTATGAGTAGCTAAATCCGTCATCAGAAGGTTATAGGGGAAGTAGGGTGTTTCGCTGGGGCGTAGAGGTAACGAGTTGAACTAATTATGTATGCTATATGAATTTTAATACATTTTGTCTGACAAACCGTTTGTATATCTTTATTTTGCTTTCGAGAGAAAAGAAATTGAGTGAACCTGCATATATAACATTATGATTGTTAAGCTTTGCTTGCTAATTAAATAACACTTAGAGATAAGGTTCGCCTAATGTTGATTGCTAAATTAATTGTTGTTTGAGTTTGAGAGAACTGGACTAGGAGCTCGATGGAGCCAAGTAGTGGAGCTCGAGAGAGCCAAGAGTAGCTTATCAATTGTTCGCTATTCGCTACCTTTTATCGCTTCCGCGAAGCACCTAAAAACCGCATGTCCTTCCGATACTTAGTCTCATTTTAGTTCAATTTACCATTTCGCTACTTTTCGCTTATTTTACAACACTTATATCACAACATCTTTCACCTTTGACTCTTACTTGAAAATCATAAAAAACAAGCAAAAATCCTTGAGGAGATGACTTTTACTTACTTTAAAACTTGCTACAAATAGACTGCGTATACTTGCGCAACCTAGGAAAGTCACACACATGCATAATATCTTGAGATTGAGATTTCGCTGGCGAAATCTAAAGCATAGCAAATCACATTTATTTTTATCTTATATTTTATATTATAATTGTGTTGTGTTCGTATTTCCACCCAACAATTTTTTGGCACCGTTGCCGTAAATTTTTGTTTTAAGTTATTTTCGTTGAAGACTATTGTGCGAGTGGTTATTTAATGCGAGCTAATTTGCATTGGTCAATTTCAGGGAATTTGTCAGGTGTATGCGCAGGCGAGAGATCGAAGTTCTGTTTGATCCCAAGCCTGAGTGAAATCTGCATAGACGCAACAGAAGGAGATGCAATCGCCATTGAAATATGGCTGATGCGAATCAAGAAAATGTTCCCGCCGGAAATTCTGAGGCGAGGCATCACTAACCAGAAGATGGAT
Source organism: Sechiopsis laciniata (assembly GCA_037833695.1). NCBI lineage: Eukaryota > Viridiplantae > Streptophyta > Magnoliopsida > Cucurbitales > Cucurbitaceae > Sechiopsis > Sechiopsis laciniata. The sequence goes on along the minus strand of JBBMKA010066548.1, from coordinate 12,913 downwards.
GAGCAGAATAGCCATATGCCAACTCTATTATGCTGACTAATGATAGGAATGAAGTTGTTAAAGTCTACGCCGCACCTAATGTAGAAGAATTTCAGCGAGGTATGATAAGATCGGACATCGGGGCGAGGGTGTTTGAATTCAAACCGATGATGAATACACTACTCCAACAGAAAGCGCAATACCATGGATTGGTGAATGAGGGCCCACACAATCATTTGAGGGAGTTCATAGGAATCTATGATTCCTTCATAATTTCGGATGTCACTCAGAACAATCTACAGCTAAGCTTATGCTCGCATTCGTTGCAAGGCAAGGCGAAGAAGTGGTTAAATACAGTGGAAGGTTTAATAGACATCACTTGGGAAGAACTCATGAATCGATTCTTATTAAAATATTTCCCACCGAAGAAGTTGATGAAAATTCGACATAAAATCATGTCATTTGAGTAAGAACCAAGAGAATCTATCGTTGAAGCCTGGGATCGCTTCAAGGAGATTCGGCAAAAATGTCCGCACAATGGAATTCCTTACTGTTTACAGCTAGAGTATTTCTACAGTGGCTTGAGCGAAGCGGCTCAAATGGTTTTAGATGCTTCAGTAGCTGGAGCATTGCTCTTAAAGACGTATAACCAAGCTTTGGAAATAGTGGAGCAAATAGCTCTAAATACAAGCCAATGGAAGGATGATGCACGAAAAAAAATTAAGATTGTTGCAAGAATTGAAGAAGGACGTGACCCGTTGTTGAGCAACAAGTGACTGAATTATGCAAAATGCTGATAAATATGAAAACCGCGAACAATGCTAATGCTGCAGTGCAGAGTGTCAACTCAACGTAATTAGCTCTACCAAACAACCAGCAACCATCATTTATTACGGAGTCATTTGCCTTGTGCGGCGACGCACATTTTTATGATAATTACCCCCTCAATATAACTTCAATATGTTTCGCGCAAGCAAATCGTCAAATAAATCGTTCTCTAATACCTACAATGCCGGATGGAGGAATCATCCGAATTTCTTTTGGAATAGCAATGGGAGTGCGAGTAGTTCCAGCAACTAGGGATTTCAGTAGAGGCACAATGGAAATCTGCCAAGATTTGGCGCCTATGGGCCAGTAAAATCAAGGTTGGAATTCATTTCAGAATTTGCAGAATCAGCGAAATTTTTTGCCCCAACAAGACTCTCAGCAAGGTTCTAATAGTTCGTTGAAAAGTTTGCTGAAAGAGTATATCGCAAAAAATGAGGCAGCTTCACAAAGTCAGCAAGCCACAATTCAAAGTTAATAAGCCGCCATGCAGAATCAAGAAGCAGTTCTGTGCAACTTGGAATACCAAGTGAGGTAGCTTACGAATGAGCTCAGACAAAGACCTGCTGGCAGATTGCCATCCAACACCGAGCCTGCAAGAAAAGAAGGAAATGAACAAGTCAAGGCAATCTCGATTATCGTTGTTAAGGATAATATTGAATTGAGAATCACCGAAGAACCATCGGCTGAGAGCTTTATAAAGGATTTGCAGACGCGAAGTAATGAGGAAGAAGAATCTGAGAGTAATTTCAAAGAAAATAATGCAGAGCTTGACCCACTTCAGCGAGGAAGTGAGATTGAACAACCAGTCTATGAGGTTGAAGAAGTCGCTGCTGCAACTCAGAAGAGCGAGAAAAACTAAATTGTGGATTCGTGTAATGCGGGAGCGAGCAAAGAGGAAAGCGAGGTGGTTCAGTTTAAAGCCCCACCTTCATTTCCGCAGAGATTAAAAAAGAAGGAAGAGGGATTAGGATTTGAAAATTTTATGGATATTCTCAAAGGTATACAAATCAATATTCCGTTGTTGGAGGCATTGTGAAAAATGCCCAACTATGCAAAATTTCTGAAGAAAGTGTTGTTGGAGAAGAGTCGAGTGGAGGAGTGCAAGATCGTTTCGCTAAATGAGGAATGCAGCGCTCTAATTTCCAACAAACTGTTAGTGAAGGAGAAAGATCCAGACACTTTTACAATCCCAATTTTGATAGGAGGACAATATATTGGCAAAGCATTGTGTGACCTTGGAGTGAGCATCAATTTGATGTCTCTATCAGTCTACAAAAAGTTTGGCAATGGTGAAGCCAAGCCTACGTCCGTTACAATTCAACTGGATGATCGCTCTATAACTAGACTAGAAGGAAAGATCGAGTATATCTTAGTCTGAGTGGATAAGTTCATCTACCCCACGAACTTCATAATCTTAGATTATGAAGCTAATAGAGAGGTCCCTATAATCTTAGGGAGATACTTTTTGAAGACGGGGCAAACTCTAATCGATGTTTATGAGGGCACAATCACTTTGCAGATGAATGGAGAAAAGATCAAATTCAGCATCTATGGCTTAATGAAGTACCCAACAGAGGTAGATGATTGTTCCACAATCACTACGCTAGAAGATGACTTTAGCAAAATCTACGCAGGTAGTTCGCTTGAGCAAAGAGAAGATGCCAATGCTCACTACGCGAGATTTAGCGAAGATGAATTGTCAGATGATGAGCTAAAAGTTCACGAGATTTTGAATGTTTTAAACGACTCGCTGAACTTCACAAATAAAATGCTGACAATTAAGCCGTCTATAGAATAAGCACCTGATTTAGAGCTTAAACCACTACCAGAACATCTGAAATACGCTTATTTGGGCGAGGAGGAAACCCTATCAGTGATTATTTCTTCAAAACTTATGCCACAACACGAAGCAGCGTTGTTGGAATTGCTGAAGAAGCACAAAAGGGCAATTGGCTAGACTCTCGCCGACTTTAAAGGTATTAGTCTATCCTTTTGCATGCATAAGATCAATCTGGATGACAAAGGATTTTGCTCTATCGAGCAACAGTAAAGACTCAACTCTGCCATGAAGGAGGAAGTTAAAAAGGAAATTATAAAATGGATAGGTGTTTGAGTCATTTACCTAATTTTCGATAGCAAATGGGTTAGTCCAGTGCAGTGCGTGCCTAAGAAAAGAGGCACAACAGTTGTGAGAAAGAATAGAATGAACTAATTCTTTTGCGTCAGTATCTGGCTAGCGCGTATACATGAACTACAGGAAATTGAATGCCGCAACAAAGAAATACCACTTTTCGCTTCCATATATCGATCAAATGTTTGATCGCATCGCTAGACAGGAATACTATTACTTTCTGGACAAGTATTCTAGATATAATCAAATTATAATAGCTCCTGAAGACCAAGAGAAAATAACCTTCACTTGCCCTTATGGAATTTTCGCTTTTAGGCAAATGCCCTTCAGATTGTGCAAAGCTCCAGCGACCTTTCAGAGCTGCATGTTAGGTATCTTCTCAAATATGATCGAGTGAATTATGGATGTCTTCACCATTTTTGGGTCATTTTTCTCTACTTGCCTTGACAATCTGGGCAAGGCGCTTGAGAGATGTGAGGAAACAAACCTGGTGCTAAATTGGGAAAAGTGTCATTTCATGATAACCGAAGGTATTATGTTGGGACACCGAATATCAGGCAAAGGGATGGAGGTCGATCGGACGGAGATTGAGGTTATTGAAAAATTGGAACAGCTTGTCAATGCCAAAGGGATCAGGAGTTTCCTAGGACAGACAGGATTCTATTGCAGATTCATTAAAAAAATTCAAAGATTGCAAAGCCCTTATGTGAACTACTTGAATTGAACAGACCCTTCAATTTTGATTTCGTTTGCGTGAATGCATTCAAGACGTTGAAAATGCAATTATTTCAGTGTCTATCATCAAAATTCCAGATTGAAAGAAGCCATTTTACTTCATGTACGATGCAATTGACTACTTAGTGGGCGCTATGCTGGGCCAGAAAGGCAAAAAATTGATACATCCAATATATTATGCCAACAAGATGATGAAAGAGGTGCAACAAAATTACACAACAATAGAGAAAGAATTTTTAGCCATTGTCTTCGTGTTTGAAAAATTTCGCTCATACTTGATCGGTTCAAAGGTAACTATTTATACTGATCATGCAGCGATTCGTTATCTGTTTAAAAAGGGTGGCGCAAAACCAAGATTGCTGCAATGGATTCTTTTGTTGCAAGAATTTGATTTAGAAATATTGGACAAGAAGGGAAACGAGAGTGTAGTAGCAGATCATCTGTCTAGAATAGAGAATACTGAAAGTTCACGTGAGAGACGAGCCATCGACGAATCATTCCTCGATCAACAGTTATTCGCGGTCTGTCACGTAGCGGAACCTTGGTTCGCTGATCTTTATAACTATTTGGCGAGTGGTGTAATGCTAGAAAATCTCAGTTATCAATAAATGAAGAAGTTCTTACATGACGCAAGAACATATTTTTGGGACGAGCCATTCTTATACAAGCAGTACGCAGACAACGTAATTAGAAGATGTGCCACAGAGGATGAGTCGAAGTTAATTCTAGCAGAATTCCATGAAGCAGCTTATGCAGGCCATTTTAGTGGCGCAAAAATGGCAGTGAAGGTATTCCAGTCCGGGTATTATTGGCTGTTTATATTAAAAAATTCCTACAATTTCACGAAATCATGCGATCAATGCCATCGGCTAAGAAACATTGGAAGACGAGACAAAATGTCTTTGAAGTATATCTTGGAAGTAGAACTGTTTGACGTGTGGGGGATTGATTTTATGGGACCATTTCTCAATTCCAATAGAAATCTATATATTTTGGTCGCTGTCAACTATGTCTCTAAATGGGTGGAGGCGATGGCATGTGCAAAAAACGATGTCAAGACGATGATTAAGTTTCTACAAAAGCATATGTTCACGTGATTCAGATCATCGCGATCTCTGATCAGCGATAAAGGTACACATTTTATTAACAAAGCTCTTGACTGTGTTTTGCAGAAATATAACATTGGCCACAAGGTCTCTACAGCGTACCATCCCCAGATGAATGGCCAAGCTGAGATTTCCAACCAAAAGATTAAGACAATTCTGGAGAAAGTGGTGAGCCCCAACAAAAAGGAAAGGTCGAGCAAGCTTGATGATGCTCTCTGGGCCCTATAAAACTGCATACAAAATACCAATTGGAATGTCACCGTTTCGCCTGGTGTTTGGAAAAGCTTGCCACTTGCTGCTGAAATTGGAACATAAAGCATATTGGGCGGTGAAGGAGCTGAACCTGGATTCGCGAGGCATTTCGCCAACACAAAAGTTACAACTGCTGGAAATTGAAGCATTTTGTTTATTCTCTTATGAAAATACCAAGCTTTACAAAGAGAAAACAAAGAAGTGGCACAACAAGAGGATTAAGGTAAAAGAATTCAAGGTTGGCCGGAAGGTTCTGCTGTACAACTCCCGCTTCGAAGTTTTCCCAGGAAAGTTGAAATCTCGATGGTCGGGGCTCTTCCAAGTAATCAAGGTAAATTCACACGGTGCTATTTTATTAGGAAATGAAGCTGATAATTCAGAATTTCTAATGAATGGACACAGGCTAAAGCATTAGTATAGCGATGAGGTCGTGAAAGCGAACTTCGCACATTTAATCGATGCCTGATGGGACCATTTTGGCTGGTGCAAACAGTAGGAAATTGATTCTTCATTATATTTGTTGCTCCAAGCCAAGTTAGTGAATTGTATTTGTATGTTTGTTTTCTTTTGATTAGTTGAATCTTGTTAGTTTGTAATTCATTGTTTTTTTTTTTTTTTTTAATGTTTATTTGTGCTTAGGTAAAAGAGGAAGAGAAATTAAATAGTTAGTGGAGAGTTTCGCGGTCGCTGTCTCAGATGTTTTACGCCTGGGTGGGATTTTTTTTATGAGGTTACACAGTAACGCACGCTCTTGTCATCAACAGTTTTCCCTAACCTGACACGTGTTGTGATCGCGTGAACCCAGATCGACGCGTGTCGCTGCAATTCACGATCTAATGATCGTGATTTTACCTCGCGTCGAGTGGCATTCTACTTATCAAGAAGTCAACCATTACCTTAATTTGGAACCCTATAAATACCACATTTCTCTTCACATTTATCCTTTCACACGCACGAACCTTACTCTTCGAGCCTTAGATTCCCAATTTTGCTTCCCTTCTACGCACAACCATCCAAAACCAATTCGTCCACTTGAGAAATGGTCGTGAGAACTTCTGTAATTGCTAGCATTGTAAAAAAGGTGGAGAAGAAGGAGGAACTTGTGAAGAAGGTTATTTTGGCCAAGGATATGTTGAAAAAGTAGCCCGCCGCTGGAGCTAGCTCTACGGTGAAAGAGAGCTAAGTTACGGTGTTAAAGAAGAAGATTCTGCTTAATCGAAAGGTGCCACAGGCCAAGCCAGAAAGCACGCTAGTCCCAGCTACGCTCGCTGAAGCTCCAGTGAGAAAGTTAGTAGAGCTTGAAATGCCGCCTGCCAAGCTAGTTGAGCCAACTGTGGCTAAAATGACTAAGCCCGCTGAAGCAAGAGTAGTAGAGCCCATTGTGGCGAAGGTCTCTGAACCCATTGGGGCTCAAGTAGGAAAGGTTGTTGCACCAGCAGTAGATCCTGCATTGCTAGAGCAGTTGATATTGGTAGAAGTGGAGTTGGCAGAACACAAGAAAAAGGAGATGGAGATAGAAGAGAGGAAAGAAAGAAAGAGAAAAGAAAAGGAAGAGGCCACTGCAAGGAAGCAGCGAAGGGTTGCGCAAGGCATAGAAATAGTTAGAGAAATTTAAGAGGCTTCTGTAACAAAAAATAGTGTAATAGTGGAGTTGTATTCGACTTCGGTGGCCGAGCCAACCAAGAAGAAAGAAGAAAAGAAGGTCACCGAGGTGATAGTTGTTAAAGAGATGGTTCAGCCTGATGAGCTAGAAGTTGTAGAAGATAAAGCACAATTGCCATCTGGGCAATGCATTGTTGACGCAGCAGTGCTGGCGACAGGAATGAAGTTGGAAGTCAAGAAGAAGTACAAGAATCTGGCGTGAGGGTGAGCTTAGAGTGAGGAATTCAAGAGAATAGGGAAGAGTATGCTAGCCATGCAGAAGATCTGGTGGAGCCAGATTAATACAGCAAAGTGAAAGACTCATTGTCGGTTTGAGATGAGGCACAGTTGACACCTGGTCAACTTACTGCTGATGTAATCGAAAATAAGTTCGTCAAACCTAAAAAGAACGAAGTGGCGAACCTTCGCGAGAGCAAAGCAAAAAAAAACTCCGACGAGGAGTTAGAAAAAGAATTAGAAGAAGGCAGTATCACTGCAGTGCAAGAAAAAGTGGAGGAATTGGAGCTAGGGCCCGTGATAAGGAAAAGGCCAACGCACATCAAGAGGGTTACGAAGCTTTCAGCTTTGAAAAAGAGAAAACCAAAAGAAGCCACGGAGACATCGCTATCACGAAAGAGGCTTAACAAGGAAAAGTAGATCAAGGATGAAGCTGAAGAAGCTCGTTTGACAGAAAGAAGACGCGACCTAATAAATCAAAACATCATCGAATTTCAGTCGAAGCGATTATTAACCAAATAAGGCTTTGACCCCAGCTTAGAAGGTTTACCAGATTCCATACTCGTCTAGATTGAAAGCAGAGGTTGGTTAGATATTTGTGTTTTGTCTGTTGAAGCAAGAAGAGATTGGTTGATTGAGTTTTAAGCAAGTATAGTTGATCACTCCAGCTATCAAGCCACTGTAAGAGAACGAATAATCAGTTGGGCACCTAAGGATTAAAACGATCTATTTGGGCTAGAAGACAAGGATTCTGAGTATCACTGCATGTTGAATGAGTGCTCGAGCAGAGAGTTGGCAGACTGTCTTAAAATCATCGAAGTCGAGGGAACGACTTAGGAAGAGGGACCGCAATCACTCAATTTTCTAGTGGTGAACTGAAACAATGAAGCTCACATTTGGGCTTCTTTTGTGAAGTCTTCGTTGATGCCCACCACGCACGACTCTACAATGACACTGTCGCAAGCTCTGCTGATTTACGCAATTATAGTCGGCCTTTCCATCAATGTTGGGCGAATCATTGCAGACAAAATTAGCATTTAGAAAGGCAGGAAAATGAGTAACTTCATCTTTCCGCACTTCATCTCTGCACTCTGCAGCTATCAAGGTATCAAAGGCAAACTAAATGATGCCTTCTTGTCATGACGAAGATCGTTAGCAGTGAATCCAAAAGCTTTCGTGCGAACTACTCGCCTGAGCAAAAAAAAAGGCGCCCTCACCAGCAGAAATGACGATCAGCTGAAATACTGTTGGGCATCTAAATGAAGCAAGAAGCATTTCATCGCTACTTCTTTGAACGTGATACAGTTCTCCAGTAGTTCTTTGATGAACTTGATGGAGGCCCGTATAAACTTCCCAACTTCCCAAACATTTTAAGGTCATGAAAAGATGAATCAAGCGAAACCCGCCAGACGAATGAATGGAAGTTTCTGCCTTCTAACTCTCTCTTCTTTTAAACTTTTGATTGTATGAATGCGTGTTTACTTTTTCTGTTTTGTCTTTATCTTTCTTGTGTATTAACCAAATTTGGTAAATGCTTCAACTGAATACGATCAACTTTCGATTCAGAGAAATTTATCGTTTATCTCTTTACAAATTCTAATGAACTTTCTTTCGATGTAATTCAATTTTTTTCTTTGTCAAATAATTTATTACTCTTCGATGCTGGCGCGAGACCTTTAAGTGGATGAAAGAGAAATTTTATGATGAGTAAGGGCCTGAATTTTAGTAAATTCATTAAGTTTAGAAATTTAATTTCTTAGAGTCTTTTAGCATGAGCGAACTGAAAAAGATTTAACCCAAGCCTTAAACTCTTAGCAAACTTTAAGTTTAGGGGTGCTGAGCTTTTTCATTGGGACAATGAAAAGTCCAAGTTTGGGGGTGGAGTTTGCCAAAGTGAAAAATGTATTATATTTGCGAAAAGCATGTAAAATAAGCATGCTTCTCGAGTCACTCAGCGTAGAAAAATTAATTGGATAGTTGCCATTACTCTGAGGTAGAAGGAGAGAAATGTAAGCCTAAACCCAATGGTGGAGATAAACGTGAGAAATTTAAAAATTTCCCATAACGCGAGAGCGAAGTGAATCAAATGGCTAGTAGCCCAAGTTTTTGGGATCATTTCTCCACTATCGATTACTCTAACATCGCGTAAGTGAGCAATTCCCGACGAACTGTAAAATGAGAGTATTCACTTCGGCAAGAAATGAGATTTACCAATCATAAAGAGAGCGAAAAAGCTTAAAGCGAATAGTTAAATCTAGTTGGCTAGCAAAGGATTTAAGAACCAAGAAGTTTAAGTTCTAAACTAAAAGGGGATTGCGCGAATGAGTGGCTGAAGAGAATTATAAAATGGAGGTTTCTGAAATTTTAAAAGTTTTGCCCATCATGGTTCAATTATAGAATAGTTTTACTTAAAAATTTTCTTGAATTCTTAAATTGATTTGTTGATTGCTTTAGCAAAATTGATGAGCAATGACTCGCTAACGCGAAGGAAGATTGATAAAATAGAATGTTCTCAATTAGAAATTAAGCTGTTACTCGAGACGAGCAATAATGAAAGTTTAGGGGTGTGATAACTCTCAAGAATTGAGAGTTAAAGTAGCTTAAAATAATATATTTTCATACGAACTTCACTAAAATTAATAAGTCTGAATGAAATTCGCCCCTATATACAAAATACTGAGCTTAAGCGAAATATCCTATAGTTTTCTGTTTAGGTTAATTTTTAGAGGTTTGCTGCACCGAAATATGTATGAATTTGTGAATTTAGTAAGTGTTTAAAAGAATTGATATTTTCTAGTTCGTTTGCAGTATTCTTGGTGAAGGGAAGCGTAATCTACAAAAAGGGGAACCTCGCTCAAGCGAAGGCAAGTCTAGCAAAGCGTCTTGGAAAAACATCCAACATCGCCGCAGCGAAAGAAGAATCTAACGGAAGAGGATGAGTCGTAAAATACCTCAAGTAAGGGACGCATGGCAAAGATCCAAAGCCCATCGTTTAATCTCAGTCATCGCTTTGCAACCGCTCTGACGCACTCGACAATGCGGATCGTGAAGTAGGGAATGTTAGAAGTGGAGCAACATTTTGCAGACGTTGTCGACTACCCTATAAATAGCGAGCGTCTTCTCCGTTTCAATTTTGGGAGTCAACCAATTTTAGAAGAGAAATCCAGAAATTCAATATTCTCCCTAGCTTCGACCAAATTTCTTCTTCTGATTAGTTTTTAGGCCACCGGAGTAATTTCGCCGGAGCCATAGTTGCTTTTACTTGCTGTATAAGATAGTTTACTTGCTTTCCTTAGAAGTTTTTACTGTTCTTTTGTAACCGAAGACTCATTTTCGCCGGAGACCTTTTCAGAGTTATAGAATCATGAGTTTTCTTTATCCTTTGCTCATTTACTTGTTTTTGCTTAAGTGTAAACTTAACTATTCAGTTTGAACATGATTGTTGTTTCTATGCTTATTTCGTTCCTATCTTACGTTATGAGTAGCTAAATCCGTCATCACAAGGTTACGGGGGAAGTAGGGTGTTTTGTTGGAACATAGAGGTAGCGAGTTGAACTAATTATGCATTCTATATGAATTTTAATACATTCCATCTGACAAACCGTTTGTATATCTTTATTTTGCTTTCGAGAGAAAAGAAATAGAGTGAACCTGTATGTATAACATTAGAATTGTTAAGCTTTGCTTGCTAATTAAAGAACACTTAGAGATAAGATTCGCCTAATGCTGATTGCTGAATTAATTGTTGTTTGAGTTTAAGAGAACCGGGCTAGGAACTCGAAAGAGCCAAGCACTAGAGCTCAAGAGAGCGAAGAGTAGCTTATCAGTTGTTCGCTATTCGCTACCCTTTTATTGCTTTCGCGAAGCACCCGAAAACCTTATGCCCTTTCGATACTTAGTCTCATTTTAGTTCAATTCATCATTTCACTACTTTTAGCTTATTTTTCAACACCTATATCACAATATCTGTCACCATTGACTCTTACTTGAAACTCATCGAAAACAAGCAAAAATATCTGAGGAGATGACTTTTACTTACTTTAAAACTTACTACAACTGGACTGTGTATACTTGCGTAACTTAGGGAAGTCACGCACATGCATAACATCTTGAGATTGAGATTTGCTTTAGCGAAATCTAAAATATAGCACATCACATTTATTTTTATCTTATATTTTATATTATAATTGAGTTGTGTTCGTATTTTCACCCAACAGTGGGTGATCATCATAAATTGAATTAATCACTTCTTAGTTTAACAAGGTCTTCTTGATCACTAAATTATTTCATGATGATTGATTATCCTCTCCAAATTACTATGTTTTCTCTTAAGGCTAAATATATACATGATCATTAAATGGCAAATTTAGTTAGTTTACCTTTTAAGTTTGCATCGGTAAGATCATAAACCTTTTTTTAAAATGAATGTCTAATAAATCTATAAACGGTTAATTTTGCATTAAATGTGCTGTAAATTTCAGCATTAAATAAGTTCCTAAGGGAAAGTTTTCGAAAATATACATATCAATCCTAATATACTTGAGCTTTCTAAAATTAAGATATTTATTAGAGCTTTTTTCATAAATAGACCCTATTTGAAAAGTATTTACAAATATAGGTATCTATAAAAATATTAGCAAAAGTAGATTTTGTTTTAATACATTATAAAATCTGAAAATAACGAATTACAACCATACCCTCATATTGGTGGTTTTTAATTTTGGAAGGAAAATTTTAAAAAAGGAAAACCATCCCACATTTCAAACCATAAAGCGCAAATTTAGGAGCATTAATTGTGGAAAACCACATCCTAGGAAATCACATTTATTAGAGACATTTCATCTTCCTTTTTTATTTTATTTTATTTTTCCAATTGAGTTTTTATGGTGTTTGATATCAAACTGGCCTGATTCCTTTCTCCTCTCTGAAAACACTCATTTGTGCTTATTGTGGGTTTCATTGTCGATCTTACTGTCCATTCAATACACTCTGATAAAGGACGTTCGGAATCAGAACTTGTCACAAGGTGAAAGAAATTGTACGGTAGGTTTAAAGTTACTTTTTAGATCTAGGGTTTTCTTAATTCGATTTCTCTAGTGTTCGGTTATTGTGAGTTTCTTAGAAAAACTGAGCTTCTAGTGTTCCATTATAGTTCTATAGGGTTTTTACTACCCGTACTATATTTTTACAGGTTCGATTTTGTTAATTGCATACGTATGCTATTGAACGTTCAATTTCATTGATTGAAATCATAACACATTTGATAACCATACAGTACTGAAATAACTTGGTATATATAGTACAACCATAATATATCCTGCACCATACTGTATTTTAAAACTTTTTGTTTTTTTAAAAGTGTTTAATTTGCTGATATGGATACTTGTAGTGTGATTTAATATATTGGCGACAACGAACAAGTAATTTTGAATGTCCAAACTTTTGAATGTACAATATCGTATAGTAAAACATTGGGAAATAACATACGTAATATTTGTGAATTGATAGAGACTCGTACTGTGGGAACAACTTCACATAAAATTACAAAATGAGATCAGTAGTAAATAAAAAAGGTTTCATGGGTTACAAAATTGAAACTGAAAGTGTTCAACATAAAAAAAGACTGTAATGTAAAACCATCATTGGGTGAATGCGTTCCTCAATATTTATGCGACGTTCTTCAGTTACTTCATGATTATGACACGTCTCATTTTCATCCCACTGACTACTATGTGCAATGTGAATTGGGATGCTTGTTGAACCTATAAGAAAAAGTTGTATAGTATTACAAAAATATCCAAATAGTACTGCCCTATATTATAAGTTGTAAAATATATATGTATAAACAATCCGTATTGAAGAAGGAAAATGTAATGAATAGTAATATGAGTACAGAAAATGTATCAGACATTAATAGAATGAATAAAAAACCATAAATGTACAGTGTAAGTTATACAGTATGTAGAATGAAATAATGAAACATAAAGAGTTTTGTATAGTTTAT
>JBBMKA010066527.1:0-16475 GCA_037833695.1 Sechiopsis laciniata | reverse complement strand
GCAACCACAGAGCATACTGAGAATTTCAAGAGATCAAACAACCTATCACAACTTAGCTCTGATACCAGATTGTTGAATACTACTCTTATGTGGGAAACACCAACACCTTTTATTAAGACCACTAAATAAGAGATTACAAGACAAGTGTTTATGACTAACACTACAAAATCACTCTAGGACTCTTTTGAAGACACTTTGCAGGACACTACAACTTTTGCTTTTTCTTGGATACAAAATATGGTGGGGTGGAGGAGTATTTATAGTGTGGAGTAGGCAATGTGGACCACACATCTGTCTAGAGTAATCCTAAGAATATCTAGATACTTTCTACTTTCTAAAACATTCTCTACATGTCTACAAAACTCTAAAATTCTAAATACTTCTACATTTTGCTAAGAAACTCCTAGATAATGGACTATACTTTAAGTGGGCTAATTACTATTCTTCATATTTTGAGCTCTTATAATTATTGGGCTAAACTCCATTAGGCTAGTGATGAACTTTTAACAAAACAAACACTAGTAAGCATGTTGAACAGAAAGTATCAACCTCTCTAGCCCACTCTCCACGTCCAGTCGTTTTAATATAATTTTGCACAACTGTGACTCCATTGAACAGCTAAAATTAAAATATATTGACATAATAGGATTTCGATTGTGATTTAGAAAAAAATAATCTACTTATTCCACATTTAGAATACCATAAAAAACAGGCTTTCTTGTTTGCAATTGATTATGCCCGAAAATTCGGACCTTTTTTAATAGTTGATGCAGGATGTGACGGCAAACTATATAACACATAAAAATATACAGAAACCATGAAATTTATAAAGCATAACATTCTTGATGAATAATTATAAACCAGGAAAAAGAAATCACCTATTTCTGCCTTGAATCTGTAAAATCCTGGTCCTATCAGCTCGCTTTTGCAATCATATAAAGCATCAACAACCTATATTAAAGTAGTGATGTCAAGGAAAATTATACCAATTAGAGCATTCTTTCAAGAATTGAAAAACTTTCTGCATATACGTTGGATGAGGAATCAAGCCACCTGCAAAATAAAATTAATAACTTTGAGACTAATATTTTGTTTATTATTCATGTAAAAATTCTATCTCTAACCCTTGCATAAATCCTTGTGCTTCTTGAAATTGCAAACTGCAGAAGAAACAATGGTATTCGAGTGGTTTCAAATCTACCATATGCTATTTCTAGGTCTTTTTTGCAACTCTATTAACGTCCAGGCTTTGTTCTAGAAGCTGTTTCTTCTTTCTCACTCCACAGTCACTGATTCGTATTGTAAAAAAAACATGTTTTAAAGTGGTTGGTAATGGCTATCCTTGGATGCCAAAAGCTAGCTGCTGGACATTCAAAGCAAAAGCTAGCTGAAGTTGGACAGACTCCTTTTGTGGGGCTGTTTTACCCACTTTTTCTCGCTCATCTAGTCTTCTAAACACTAGCATTCGTCATACCTCCTCCTCCAGAGCCATATCTGGTGCACACCATCCCTAGTCTCTTCAACATTTTCCCAGTGCCACCTCTAGATCTAGAGACTCTCAGGCCATATCTGAATTTTTACCCTCTCATTTGATCGTGCACAAACCATTCCGCATAGACATCTCTCAGGCATTATCCCGACGCCACCTCCTAATTTGGCGACTTTCTAGCCTGATTCAAATGCACCGTACCATCCTTGCACAGTTGGCGTTTTCCCAGCGCCACCTTTAGATTTGGTGAATCTACAATCAGATCTTGGTTTTTCTTCACTTTTTTATGTGTACTTTTTCTTCTGTGATGAAGCATGTCTACTCCTCCGCAACTCTCCGACGTCCCCGCCACCAGATCTGGCTTTTTTCTCCTTTGATTTGATGCGTTCTTCTTCTCCAACAGATTTGGCAACCTTTTAGCGTCTTATAGGCCGATCCGACGCCCCATCTCATTTGAGGCATTGACCGCACCAATGTCGTACAAGAGTAATCGTGGCTCTAATCTTCACAACACTATCTCTCCTCGACATCAACATAGTCGTTGTAGAGTTCATCGACACCAATCACAACCTCTTGTACAAACGTCATCCCGATTCTCTTGCGCGACTCCTTTTCCTTCCCCATCTCAATATACAATGTCTGTCGTCACCAAGCCTGTGTTGACACGATAACTACCACATTGTTTCGTTTCCACCAAACATTGGCGGCCCCGATCTTTTTTTTCCTCGTCAAGCACGAGGCATGGATTTTCATCAACCACAAGAGCGCATGGTATAGGTATGTTGTAAACGACATACCTGTGATGGTGCAATTTTCCTCATTGGCAATATCCACATTTACACTTATTCTATCATCATATACACCATATTTTGTATCATTATCTCTTTGAGATCAATTGATATCGGCCTCCCCATTGTTTGAGGCTTGTCTACCATAATGTTCCTAAGAATCTAATTGTCATGTTATCGCCCTCCCCATTGTTTCTAGCACTTGTTTCGATAGGTCTTTGCAATATAAAAATATTTTTGTTTCCTATAAAGAAATATCAATTGATAACAACGGGCAAACAAGCCACCAAGTTTCAAAGGAAAATTCAATGATCACTTTGTAATCTAATGCAGGTATCAACATATTTAAAATATAAATAATTGTCACTTTCGATAAACAAATGAAGAGAAAATACATAGTTCACCCATAGTTGCAAGAAAAAGACATACCATTACAAGTAAGTTACCAACTACAATGAAACCAATGGGATCATAAATTGCATTTCCGGTGGTATTTATTGCAACAAGAGATGCAGCAGCAATAATAAGACCAGCGACCGCAACGCCATACTGAAAATTTCAGAAAACTGTAACAACAGAATCTCTAAAATTGATAAATTCGGCATCAAATGATACTATTTTATAGTTTCATGAATTAGTTTACTTCACTGAAAAACATTAGAAGTCCTCAAAATATAGTCGATTTAGAAAAAGAAAAATCTAAACAACCAAAAACTAAAAGGTCAGATACAAATTTATCATAATGCAATTCTCAACCTTCGACCTTTTCAATTATACAGTAGGAAAAAAGAAAGTTATATTTAATCACCAAAAGATAGCGCCTTAGGGTAGAGAAAGAATATTTAATCAACGTTGGACCTGAGACTTCTAGGGGGAGGAGCATACCTTGGAAAGCCCCATGCCTCAACCAACAAGGCCGTCCCCCGTGGACATCAGAGAGTTTGAAGTTGATTGCTATTTATTCATCTTGAACAAATGATTTATTATTTAATTAGGGTTACTTCATGTAGACTCTCTTATGCTCTAAAACCTCAAACAAAAAGGAAACTGAGGAAGAAATGACTTCTACTCAATCATGGTTTGAGCAAATGAACAAAATGTATGATTGAGTGTGATTTTGAAGGAGCTAAAAACACTTTTATCACGTTAAAAAATCCTTCCAAACATACCCTTAATCATGAAAAATAAATTTTGAATACGACCACTATTTTAAGGCCGGGTTTTGAGCCTCTTTTACAATGTGATAACATGGTATAACTTCATTTCATTTCTCGATGAAAGGCATGTTTATAGTTTAAAAATGATTTATTGTCTTTTAAAAACGATTTCGTGTATGAGAATTGCTAACCTTGGTGTGGTCGCTATTGGAAGCAACAAGGACCATAGCTTGCGATTTAATGCCCCTCATAGATGCCGGCTTCAAGTTGCAAAGCACACAAAACTTCAGATTCTACTTAGCAAATTCTATTATGATAAGTTGGAGAACCTGCATCTCTTCTAGAGGAATGTACTTCACAAGTCCACTTACAACAGTTTGAGGTTGTGATTCCCCGACATCAATTTCTTCCACATATAGGGAATCAGCATCAGGATGCTTCTAAGCTTTAGTAATTAGGCCAACACGGATATCGAGTCTAGTAATTGTAATTTCTGGTTCCACAGCTGCTTTTGGTTTGTTGCCTGTGGATTTTGCCTGCTGCTTTTTTCCACTGCCTTGTCATCAAGAAAAATTGAGTAGAACCATTTAGAAAAGCATTCATGAGGAAAACATCATCTTAGTCAACCTTCCATTATGTAACTAACACAATTTTGTTCTTTCAAGGACTAAAAATGAGTCACAGGTTAAAGGGTTTGATTTTGAAACATCGGAACCAAATAGAAACTACATCCAAAATCTAAAGAACAAAATGTAATTTTCTTTATTTTTTTAGATTCAAAAGACTAAAACAAATACCTTGAAAGTTTGGGATCAGCCGAAAAGTTATTTGGGAGTAACAGAAAACGGTAAAACTTGCATAACATTAATGCCTTTTAGAACTCCAAGAATTTACATCATTCATAAAATCTACCGTGGGAAAGATAAGAAAAATGACGAAATTCAACCAAACCTGAAATGTTAGATTTTTTAAGCAGAGCAGTAAGCTTTTCTGCTCTCACATTGCGTTTAGCCCGACTTCCATTCTGTATAGTTCAACTCTTTCATGCTTTTTTTGATAGGAAACGATAACTTTTCATTGTGTGTAAAAAAGTTACATAAAAACCATATAAAGGGAGATTACAAAAAACTATGCCATAGTGTGAATTATACTTGGGCTGCAATTACAAAAAGGTAAAGACCTTTAGCTCCAAAATAAAGTGATAGGGTTGGGTCTTAGTAGAAATAGGAATAATATAAGGGTATGTTAGCAATTACTTGAGGAGAAAGTTAGGGTGTTTTATTATAAATAGAGAGTGTTAGGGTAGGGTTTAGGCATCCAATTATTGAGTAGATTATCTTGTAGGGCTCATAGAGAGTATGCTCTTGAGAGGGGAGGTTCTAAGACCTATCAAATCTTGGTTTATCTTGTATTTTTTTCCCTTTTTATATAATCTAGATCCTCGATCATATCATAAAGCTAAATGAGTAACAGATTCAATAAAAGAGTATATGAGGGTTTTAAGGAGGTATCTCTATCCTTGAAGAGTTTATCATTACAATTCATCCAAATCTTCCAAACCAATGCTGCCATGGAACTGTGCCAATGAGTCTCCGTGGCTTCTTTAAAAGGATGTCCAAACCATAGGAAATCAATATGTCAGGTATCTGCAAGAGAAGCGCAACGTTCCATCCAAAAGTTGATGGCAAAAAAGACCACCCTTGTGAGGCGAGGGAAGCAAATGTAATCCATACCGTACACTCCTTCTCAAATAGATTCCTCCTAAAGAACATGTTCCATGTCTTATCTCCATCATTCCAGTATTCAGATCACAATCATATTTTATTGGTAGATAATCCATATAATGAAGGATATACCACTTTAAGTGGCCAGCTCCCTACCCAAATATCATCCCAGAAAGAAATCATCGTACCACTGCCAACCCTCATAGAAATATTATCAAGGATCAATTGCCTAGCTTTATGAATATTTTCCCATGGGCCCTTGGATTTGTGAAGAGCACGGCTACCTGATAGCAAAGGACTATTCCCAAGACCATACTTAGCAACCAAAAGAGTTCTCCAGAGAGCATTTTCCTCTAAATGAAATCTCCTTACTCAATCGGCTGCTTAACTTTGTTCCATTTTAAAAGATGGCCAATTCTCCCAAATGGCTAATTCTCCCACCAGAAGATCCCATCCATAAATACTCCCTATATAATTTCTCAATCTTGTTGACAACTTTTTGTGGCGCAGAAAATAAGGAGAGGTAATAGACAGAAAGATTAGCAAGAGTATCATTGATAAGAACATGCCTCCTTTAGAAATAAAGGATTCACCCCAGCCATGAAGCCTTTTTTCGACCTTTTCAATCACCGTATTCCAGAAAGATAATAATTTAGGGTTTCCGTTGAGAGGAATCCCCAGATAGTGTGAAGGCCAATTCCCAATGATGAAACCAATAGATAGAGTCAATAATGCTCGAACCTCAGTTATCCATGCTTATCCCAAGAATTTCAGTCTTTTGGCAGTTAATCTTCTGACCCGATACCAACTCAAACTCAGAGATGATCTTACATATGTTATTAAAACTCTCTGATGTTGGAGCAGAAAAATGGATAGCATCATCAGTATAGAGAAGGTGATTGATAAATACTTTCTGGTTGAAGTACCACAAGAGAAGCCAATAATATCCCCACGAGACTCCCTAACAAGCAGCATTCTACTAAAACAATCCATAATCAACGTAAATAAGAAAGGAGAAAGAGAGCATCCCCGTCTAAGGCCTCTGAAATCTTCCCTCGAGGCCTACCATTGATGATGATGGAGAAGCTAGTAGATGATATACAGCCAAAAATCCATTTTCTCCATAAACAACCAAACCCTTTAGCAATGAGAATACCGTCCAAAAAGCCCTAATCAGCCATATCAAATGCATTTTCTATATCAAGCTTCAAAACCAACCCCTTTGCTTTCTTCCTAGAGTATTCATCAATTAATTCATTAGCAATTAAAGAAGAATCAAAGATTTGCCTTCCAGCCACTGTGGCTGACGGATGAGCAGAAATTGTACTAGGAAGGACTTTCATTAATCTCTTCGATAGGACCTTTGCAATGATCTTGTATAAGCACATGGTCAAGCTAATAGGCCCGTAATCAGTGACTGATGAAGCATCTAACTAACCTAGAATGATATAAGTTTCATTCAAACTAGCATTAATAATCCCATTCGCAAAAAAATTGTTGAACACTCTCTCATCCTGAAGAATGTTCCAGGATTTTTTAAAAAAATTCTAAAGTGAAACCATCCGGCCCTAGCGCTTTATTAGTACCAAGTTGTGAGACGGAAAATTCAATCTCTTCATCTGAAAAAGGCATCTCTAAGTTCAGACTTTGCTCATATGATATAGGGCTCAAATCATGGATCAATGGAAATGGTCCTTTTTTTTTGAAAGAATGGAAGTGGTCCTTTGCTAGTGCTCTTTGTATACAATTCCTTGCAAAAGTTAATGAATTGAAGCTCTATTAGTATCACTTCATCTTTAACTAGGCTGCGACCTGTCCTCGAATATAGTGGAACAATGGCATTCTTTCTTTGGAAAAACTTGTGTTCTCATCACCATCATTCAGCCATCTGGTTTTATATGTTCGTCTCCACAACTGGGTTTCGAGTAAAGCCTTGGTCGAGTTGCAATGGAAAAATCCTCACCTTCACACGACTGGGTTTCATACCGAGGGACCTTGCAAATCAAACGGCCATGGAAATCATGCTTTTACTTTTACGATGCTTTTTTTAGGTTCCAGAGCCTAGGCCATCGATCACCACCATTGTTGCCCGCCCATTCCACGACTATTGTTCGTCAGAGACAACATTGATTCGAACATCCCAAGACGGGCTTGGAAGAGAAATCGATGAACAAATGCAAAAAAAAAAAACAGATCGTCTTTTCGTTCATTCTTTTGGCTGCTGCAAGTGATATCGATCAATTAAAGGGGAATTTTCGACCTAATCTTGAGATATTCTTGGAGAAATTTGATTTCTTGATTTGGTTTAATTTTTTGCCTGATCCAGTGGTTCAAAGTGGGATCGGTTCAATGGGTCAGCTTTGGTTCGGTTCATTAAATTGGTTAAAGGCTATTGTCCTTCTAAATGGGCCTCTTGGAATTCTGTTTTAGGTCCGATTGGGTCATTTTAAATAGATTTTAATTGGGTTAAATGACAGCACATTACACCAATTGATCATAAAGCAACAAAAACTCATTACTATTGGGCCATCTACACCTCCCACCATTCCCTCCGGCCACCGGAAATTTTTTTATTTCATTTTTCTTTTGTATTCAATTTTAATAGTTTGTATTTCAATTTAGCATTGTTTTTTGAATTTAGTTTGTAAACATCTTGAGGACAAGATGATTGTTTGGGGGCCCGGGTAGTGAGACGGTTCATTAGTTAGAAGTTAGTTAGACTGGTTAGTTAGTTAGTCTCCTTTGAAGGCTATATAAGTGTAACCTACCCATTAATCAATACAACTTACATCTTTGAAGAATTGACTCAATTGATTGAGAGGAGGGACCTTGTGATAAAACTAGATTCTATCCTAAAATGTCACACATAAAATCGTTTGAAGAATGCTCTAAATCACACCGCACATATGTTAAAGCTATACTGCTAATAGAAATGTAGAAATGAGTAGCTGGTGAATAATTACCTCCAGGGAGAAAGAAGGCATGAAAGGTTCTAATAAATGCGCCAGAAGATAAATAGTCCAGCTGCAATTCTGACAGCACAACTCTGGAATCTTTACGAGTCAATGAAATGCTTACTTGCAAATATATATTTCCCTCACTTGAAATAGCCATAGCAGCTTTCAATCCTTGTTTTAGTTTAACCTGTAAATATTCCATAGAGCAATTCCATTTCAATAATTGACGGAATGAAAAAGAAAACTGAAAATTATTACAAAATACACTGTTTCTATAACAAAAAGGCATTACGAAATATGTTCATTTTTTTACAGAAGTGTCACCTTAACCAACTTTCTCAGCCAAACCCAATGTCAATCTATGAGAATTCCGTGTCAGGTGCATCAGGAATAATGGAACCATAACCCTGCCCTGTAAAAAAAGAGTAACTGCATCAACTCTTCATACAAAACAATTAAGTTTGGGGAAATTTAATTATGTTTTGTATATGAGTTGTCAACTATGTGAGTTAAGTTCAAACACAAATTAAATTTTCATGTTTTTCTCGAGAAGAAAAAAATTCATTATAAATATGAAATATTTTGAGTTGTGTCCCGACGTATCCATGCCCTACCTTTGCAAAAGATGGCATGTCTCCATGTCGTGTCCATATCCATGCTTCTTAGGCCATAAATATACACTCTTCAGATTCAATTTACAATCTACGGTTTTTCTTTCAATATGGTTCCCATCCATATCCCTATTGCCGTGAGAATTAAAGAACCTTTAATTAGCTCAAAGGAAGTGGAGGCAGAAGCTTTGGACACTATGGAGATGGACGAAGAATCAAAGACAGCTCACGGTGGAAGTAGAATTGGAAGACGACATAAAATTTAACCCGGTTTTACTTCTTCCTATTCTTGCTCCTTGTTTAGCTAAGAAGGGATTATGCATCATGGCTTTACCCACCAACACAAAGGCAGCAACCGCAAAAAAGAAAGCAAAAGTCTGTTCTATACAACAGTAAGTCGACCTTTTGTAGGTTGGGATCAAGCTACAACATTTGTCCCAGTAATGGCTCCTTTTGGTGATCAAGTTTCTGTTCATCACCCCTTATGTGCCTTATGTGTTCCTATCAAAATCATTCTGGAATTGATTCCGTTGATCACCTTATTTATTTATTTGATTTGTATTAACCTTAGGATTTCATCTTATTGTGTTTTTTGCTCACCTTTCTATTGGCTCTGTAATTGGCCTCCCCCTTTCTTTTCTGTATTTTTCTCATCCCTCTCTTGTTTTCAATAGGAAATAGGAATATTGTACTTTTCAAATATCAATGAATAGTTTGGTTTCCTATAAAAAAATAAAAATTAAAAGTACCAACCTACAGGTTTGGCAATGAGGCTCAAAACACGATGAATGAAGTTGCCCAAATTGTTTAGCAACTCTCCATTTAGTTTTGCTTGTAAGTCAGCCCATGCAAATAATGTATATGAAACCTAATTTAATAGAATTTGTATTTAAAAAATAATGCATAAAGTATGAACAGAGCAGAGAATGCTAGAGTTAAGAAAGTCACAAATTTACCTCAGACATATTAGCTAGTAAGTAATATCTCCATACTTTTACAAGAATATTTGTATCTGTTGCATCATAACCAAAAACTCAAATGTCCTTACTTTTAGAAAGTTTTCCTGAAAATGCAATCAAATTAAATGTTTGCAGTAACATGTTTCCAAATGGCGCAATCAAAATTACACATCTATCCAAATGAATTAGGTAACAAGAACATGTACTGACTAGTCAATTGACTGTTACCTACTTCATAGTTTAAATATTCAGTAACACTAATGGTTTTCATCAATGTCTAACCTTCTCGAGTTCCAAGAAAAAGGGAAGGAAACATAACCTGAATCAAATTATATTCTAGAGAAGTTAACACATATAAGTTCTAGACAGAGACATTTGATACAACGGTTACAAACTATAACATCTAGTATACCAAAGGATTAATATACCGAGGCAACCGACATTTCAAGGGACTAATATACTGAGGCATCTAACATTTAAAGGGACTAATATACCGAGGCATCCGACATTTCAAGGGACTAATAATCGGAGGTAACCGATATTACAAATGACTAATATACCGAGACATCCGACATTTCAAGGGACTAATAATCAAAGGAAATAGTTATTTCCAGGACTAATAATCCGAGGTAAGGCAACAGATATTTTAAGGGACTAATATACCCATGCATATGATCTTTCAATGGACTAATAATCAAAAGGAAATGATGTTTAAAGAGACTAATAATCCGAAGAAACCAATATTTTCAAGGACTAATATACTGAGACAACCTATATTTCAAATAGTATACTAAGGCATCCGACATTTCAAGAGACTAACTATCAAAGGTAACCGGTATTTCAAGGAACTAATAATCCGAGGCAACTAATGTTACAAGGGACTAATATATCAAGGAAACTGATACTTAAAAGGACTAATAATCCGAAAGAAGTGATATTTCAATGGACTAATATACCGAGGAAACCAACATTTCAGGAGACTAATATACCGAGGCATCTGACATTTCAAGGGACTAATAATACGAGGCAATCGATATTTTAAGGGACTAATATACTGAGGAAACTGACATTTCTTTTTTTTTGAAAATCGAGAAATCGAAGCTTCGCTCCCCATGCCCGGGGCACCACTAGCTCGTCTCTAGGCAATTGACATTTCAAAGGACTAATATACTGAGGCAACTGACATTTCAAGGGACCAATATACCGAGCAACTGACATTTCAAGGGACTAATATACCGAGAAACCAATATTTGTGAGGACTAATAATTTGAGGCAACAAATATTTCAATGGACTAATATACCGAGCCAACCGATATTTAAATGGACTAATAATTCGAGACATCCGATATTTAAAGGGACTAATATGCCGAGGCATCCGACATTTCAAGGGCCTAATATACCGAGAAATTGATATTTGTAAGGACTAATAATCTGAGGCAACAAATATTTCAATGGACTAATATACCGAGCCAACGATATTTAAATGGACTAATAATTCGAGGCATCCGATATTTCAAGGGACTAATATACCGAGGCATCCGACATTTAAAGGACTACTAATCGAAGGTAATTGACGTTTCAAGGGACTAATAATCAGAGATAACCGATATTTCAAAGGACTAATAATAAGAGGAAACAGATATTTTAAGGGACTGATATACCAAGGCATCAAACATTTCATGAGACTAATAATCGAAACGGACTAATAAACCGATATTTATACTAAAAATCCGAGGCAACAGATATTTCAATGGACTAATATACCGAGCCAAACGATATTTAAATGACTAATATTTCGAGGCATTGATATTTCAAGGGACTAATACACTGAAGCATTCGACATTAAAAGGAACTAATAATCGAAGATAACCGACATTTCAAGGGACTAATAATATGAGAAAACTGATATTTCAAGGGACTGATATACCGAGGCATCAAACATTTTATCGGAGATAATTGATATTTCAAGGACTAATACTCCGAGAAAACCAATATTTCAAGGGACTAGTATACCGAGGCATCCGACATTTAAAGGGACTAATAAACCAAGGCATTCGACATTTAAAGGGACTAATAAACCAAGGAATCCGTCATTTCAAGGGACTAATAATTTGAGGTAAACAATATTTCAAGGGACTAATAATCAAAAGTATCCGACATTTCAAAGGACTAATATAGTGAGACATCTGACATTTCAAAGGACTAATAATCGAAAGTAACCGACATTTAGGAAACTAGAGGGTAACTGACAAATCAATGGACTAAGAATTGGAGGTAACCGATATTTCAAGGGAGGCAACCGATATTTTATTAACGAGACATCCCACATTTTAAGGGACTAATAATCTGAGGCAACCAATATTTAAAGACACTAATATACCAAGGCATCCAAAATTTTTAAGGGACGAATAATCGAAGGGAAACAACCGATATTTCAAGTGCGAATATACCAAGACAACCGACATTTCAAGGGACTAATATACTGAGGCAATCGACATTTCAAAAGACTAATATACCGAGGCAACCGACATTTCGAAGGAAACATATATCGAGAAACCTTTCAAGGACTAACATATCAAGACAACCGACATTTCAAAGGACTCATATGACGAGACAACCAATATTTCAAGGGACTAATATACCGATAAATTGATATTTGTTGGGACTAATAATTCGAGGAAACCGAGATTTCATTAGACTAATAAATATACCAAGACACAATATTTAAAAATGGACTAATATACCGAGACATCTAGCATTTCAAGAGACTAATAATTGGAGGTAACTGATAATTCAAAGGAATAATAAACTGAGGCAACCGATATATTGAACTAATATACCGAGACAACCGACATTTCAAATGACTAATATACCGAGAAACCAATATTTGAAGCCAATAATAATTCAAGGCAACCTATATTTGAATAAACTAATATACCGAAACAACAGATATTTCAAGAGACTAATAACTAGAGGCATCGGATATTTCAATGGGCTAATATACAAAGGCATCCGGCATTTCAAGGGTCTATTAATCGAAGGTAATTGATATTTCATGAACTAATAATTAGAGGCAACCGATATTTTAAGGGACTATTAAAACGAGTCGTCCAATATTTCAAGGGAATAATAATCGAAAGTATCCGACATTTAAATGGAGTAATATATCGAGGAATCTAACATCTCAAGTGATTAATAATCGAAGGTAACTCATATTTCAAGGGACTTAATAATCAAAGGTAACCGATATTTAAAGGGACAAATATACCGAGGCATATGACATTTCATGGGACTAATAATCGGAGGTAATCGATATTTCAAGGGACTAATAATCCGAGCCAACCGATATTTCAAGGGACTAATAATCCGAGCCAACCGATATTTCAAGGGACTAATATACCGAGACAACCGTTATTTCAAAGACTAATATACCGAGACATCTGATATTTCAAGGTACTAGAATACCGAGGCATCTGACATTTCAAGGGACTAATAAACTGAGTCATCCGACTTTCAAGGGACTAATAATCTGAGATAACCAATATTTCAAGGGACTAATAATCGAAAGTATCCGACATTTTAAGAGACTAATATAGCGAGGTAGCCGACATTAAAGGGACTTATAATCCTAGGTAACCGTTATTTCAAAAGACTAATCATCCGAGGCAACCATTATTATTTCAAGGGACTAATAGTCGAAGGTAATCAATATTTCAAGGGACTAATCATTTGAGGCAACCGATATTTCAAGACACTAATAAAACGAGTCATCCGAAATTTCAAAAGACTAATAATGTGAGGTAACCAACATTCAAGGAATTAATAATCAAAAGTATCCGACATTTCAAGAGATTAATATACAGAGGCAGCCGACATTTCAAGGGACTTAACCGTTATTTCAAGGGGCTAATATACCGAGGTAACCGTTATTTTAAGAGACTAATAATCGGAGGTAACCGATATTTCAAAGACTAATCATTCCAGGCAACCGATATTTAAATTTCAAGGGACTAATAATCCAAGGTAACTAATATTTCAAGAGACTAATAATTGAAAGTATCTGACATATCGAGGGGCAAATATACCGAGGCAACCGACATTTAGGGACTTATAATTCGAGATAACAAGTATTTCAAGGGACTAATCATCCGAAGCGTCCGACATTTCAAGGGACTAATAGACAGAGTTAACTGATATTTCAAAGGACTAATAAAACGAGTCATCCAAAATATCAAAGGACTTACAATGCGAGGTAGCCAATATTTCAAGGGACTAATAATCGAAAATATCTGACATTTCAAGGGACTAATATAGCGAAGCAGCCGACATTTCAAAGGACTTAACCAATATTTCAATGGGACTAATATACCGAGGAACCCGTTATTTCTAGGGACTAATAATCGGAGGTAATCGACATTTCAAAGACTAATCATTCGAAGTAACCGATATTTCAAGGGACTAATAAAACGAGTCATCCATAATTTCAAAGGACTAATAATTCGAGGTAACCAATATTTCAAGAGACTAATAATCGAAAGTATCTTACATTTCAAGGGACTAATATATCGAGGCAGCCGACATTTCAAGGGACTTATAATCAGAGGTAACCGATATTTCAAGGGACTAATCATTAGAGGCAACTGATATTTTAAGGTACTAATATACCGAGACAACCGTTATTTCAAGGGACTAATTGTCAGAGGTAACTAATATTTCAAAGGACTAATCATCTGAGGCAACCGATATTTCAAGGGACTAAAAAAATGGGTCATCAGAAATTTCGAATGACTAATAATGCATGGTAACCAATATTTCAAGGGACTAATAATCAAAAGTACCAGACATTTTAAGAGACTAATATAACGAGGTAGCCAACATTTCAAGGGACTAATATACCGAGGCAACCGTTATTTCAAGGGACTAATAATCGAAGGTAACCGATATTTGAAAGACTAATCTATTGAGGCAACCGATATTTCAAGGGACTACTCAAACGAGTCATCCAAAATTTCAAAGGACTAATAATCCAAGGTAACCAATATTTCAAGGGACTAATATACCGAGACAACCGACATTTCAAGGGTATAAATCCAAGGTAACCGATATTTCAAGGGACTAATCATCAGAGGCAATCAATATTTCAAAGGACTGAAATACCGAGGCAATCGTTATTTCAATGGACTGATAATCAGAGGTAACCGATATTTCAATGGACTGATCATCTGAGGCAACGGATATTTTGAAGGACTAATATACCGAGACAACCATTATTTCAAGGGACTAATAATCGGAGGTATCGATATTTCAACAGACTAATCAACTGAGACAACCGATATTTGAAGGACTAATATACTGAGCCAACCATTATTTCAAGGAACTAATCATCCGAGAGCCGATATTTCAAGGGACTAATAAAACAAGTCATTCGAAATTTCAAGGGACTAATACTCTGAGTTAACCAATATTTCAATGGACTAATAATCAAAAGTATTTGACATTTCAAGAGACTAATATACTGAAGCATCTGACATTTCAAGGAACTAACAATTGAAGGTAACTGATATTTTGAAGGACTAATAATCGAAGATAACCGATAGTTCAAGGGATTGATATAATGAGGCATCCAACATTTCATGGGACTAAATATCGAAGGTAACCGATATTTCAATGGACTAATAATCTGAGGCAACCGATATTTTAAGGGACTAATAATACAAGGCAACCGATATTTTAAAGGACTAATATATCGAGGCAACCATTATTTTAA
This sequence comes from Sechiopsis laciniata, assembly GCA_037833695.1. NCBI lineage: Eukaryota > Viridiplantae > Streptophyta > Magnoliopsida > Cucurbitales > Cucurbitaceae > Sechiopsis > Sechiopsis laciniata. Next base: position 1,023 of record JBBMKA010066527.1, on the reverse strand, counting down.
GGGACTAATAATCGAAAGCAACCGATATTTCAAAGGACTGATCATTCGAGGCAAGCGATATTTTAAGGGACTAATAAAACGAGTCATCCGTAATTTCAAGGGACTAATAATCTGAGGTAACCAATATTTCAAGGGACTAATAATCGAAAGTATCTGACATTTCAAGGGTTTAATATATTGAGACAGCCGACATTTCAATGGAGGAACGAATAATTCGAGGTAACCAATATTTCAAAGGCCTGATAAACGAAAGTATCCGACATTTAAAGGGACTAATATACCGAGCCATCTGACATTTCAAGAGACTAATAATCGAAGGTAACTGATACTTCAAGAGACTAATATAGCGAGGCAGCCGACATTTCAAGGGACTTAGCCGATATATAAAGGGACTATTATACCGAGGCAACCATTATATCAAGGGGCTAATAATTAGAGGTAACCGATATTTTAATAACTAATCATTCGATACAATCGATATTTCAAGGGACTAATAAAACGAGTCATCCAAAATTTCAAGGGACTAATAATCGAAAGTATCTGACATTTCAAGACACTAATATACTGAGGTAGCCGACATTTCAAGGGACTTATAATCCGAGGTAACCAATATTTCACGGGACTAATCATAAAAGGCAACCGATATTTCAAAGATTAATATACCTAGGAAATCGTTATTTCAAGGGACTAATTGTCAAAGGTAACCGATATTCAAGGGACTAGTCATCCGAGACACCAATATTTCAATCAAAGGACTAATAATGCAAGGTAACCAATATTTCAAGAGACTAATAATCGAAAGCATCCGATATTTCAAGGGACTAATAAAATGAGTCATCTAAAATTTCAAGGGACTAATAAAATGAGTCATCTAAAATTTCAAGGGACTAATATACCAAGGCATCCGTTATTTCAAGGGACTAATAATCAAAAGTAACCGATATTTCTGTAACGGCCCAGTTCTCCATTCCGGTTTCTCAGGTACGTTCGGTTAGTTTTTCTGATGTTCGGTTGGGCCGTTAG
>JBBMKA010066466.1:0-16483 GCA_037833695.1 Sechiopsis laciniata | reverse complement strand
TTTATATATCACTTGCTAGGGGATTAATTTACGTTCGTTGATGATTGTAGGAACTAAAAAGTCAAAATCCCCAAATCATTTTTGCTAGAAAGAGAAAGTGGAAAGCCCCTTTTTAAAGTTGTTGGAAGTTGAATGTTGATGCTTCTCTCTCATCTATTGATGGAAGAGGTGGACTTAGTTGGATTGTTCGTGATTGGAAAGGGAGCCCAAAACTTGTTGGATGGAGGTCCGGATAAAGAACTTATCTATTAAGTTTTTTTAGGGTTTAACTGTTTGGAAAGGGCTTAAACAATTTGTTGAGTCCAAGATTCAGCGGCTTCCCCCACTTCTAGTGAAGTCTGATGCTTTAGAGGTTATAAAGTCTATTAGTAATAACTCTCCAGATTTTTCTGAATTCAACAATATTATTGTTGATATCATTTGTATGATCTCTACGTTAGGGATCGTGAGCATTTCTCATTATAATAGGTCTTGTAATAGAGTGGCTGATTCTTTAGCTAGACAAAAAACTCCTAGTTATTTTTGCTGGCAGGTCTCTTCATCTTTTGTGGAGGAGAGAACTGAATTTTGGATGGGGAATCTCTCCTACTATTGGCTCCATTTTGGAGGATGATTGTAAGTGTAGTTGGACTATTTTCACAAAATATTTTTTCTCAAAAATATTAAAATTTAAGAGACAAAATCAAACCTCTCGCATCCCTACCCCCACATATTTATCATAAAAGGTTAACCTCATTTTATCTTTTCAAAATAATAATTTAAAAAGAAACTCATTTTATGAAACATTTTCTTATCTTTTCAAAATAATAGTTTAAAAAGAAACTCATTTTTTGAAATATTTTCTTTGAAGGTCAACTCATTGCCTCTCGCATAGAAATAAATATATCGTGTCCAAGGAAGTGTATAATGTAAGACCATGATTAACCTTTGTTTCAAAAAAATAAAAACAAAAAAGACCATGATTAACTTTTGTTAGTATATATATATATATAAGACCTTTTAAATTATAAGAATTTAAATTGAAATTGAGTGCAAATTGTGAGGAATAAATAACGGTATTTTGGCTGACAATAATTGTCGTTGATAAGGAGTCTTCCATTTTACTTGTTTGGATTGAATTGAAATTTAGGGAACATTATCTACATAGAGTTCTCATACTATATGAGATATTATAAGATTTTACTTCAAAATCAATTGATAATGAAAAAAATAATTCATACATCTTTTATTGATGTTGAAGACTCACATTTCCAATAAAGGACATGATAAGTATCTTTCAATAATAATATCAACTATTAATTTAACAAAACATATATAATAGTTACGAAAGAGTATAATTCAACTTCAATAATATATGACTTATTATCATGAGTTTGAAATTCCACAAATTCAAAAAATGAAACAAAAAAAGAAAGAATACGTAAGAAAAAGATAGTTAGAAATGATATGTACTCGGCAGACAATCAAATTTTAGTTTGAAATTTATTAAAGTTTAGATGTATTTTTTAAACAAAACTTTAACAAGTTTCTTCAGTTATTTTTTAAATATATATTTTTTAAGTTCAAAGGTATTTTGAAACTTTGGTATTTTTTTATAACTTGACATAAATTTTTTAATGAATTTAATAGCAACATATAGAATAAATAATTAAACTTAATAATGATTGAGTTTAATTAGTTAAAAAGATATATCTTCGATTGAAAATGGCATGTTCTATATTCACATGTGGTTAAATGAAAAAAAGGTACAATCTATCACATAAAATGTAAAGATTTTTGAGTCCTGATTTAAGAAAACGGTGTTTTGTTGGTAATTTTTTAGCATATATAAAACCAAACACTTTAGTTAGATGGGGCTTTCAAGTATTAATTAGGGAAAATAAGATGAAACAACAAGTGCATGTGCAAGTTTAGCCTAAAATTTGACAAACTATATAAATTTAAAGGGTCCAATTTGGTCAAGTGCCTTTATAAATACATCCCATCAACTTCCCACATTAAGTTGATCAATTTGAGATATTTATGATTCTTTTTTTAATTTAAAAAAATAAAATAAAAAACAAACAAACAAACAAATAATTTATGTGTATTGTCATTTTCCTATCTCTAAGTTTTCCTTGTTTAGCCCTCTCTACTCTATGCTACGTTCTTAAAACCACATTTCACCTAATATCTCAACCCACTTGCATTTGGAGAAAAAAATTTTACTTACAATATTAATCACACATTTGTCCCTTTTATAAGTTTATGTTTTAAAATTATACTTAAAAATGAAAGTTTGTTTAGTTTTTGTATAATTATTTTTACAGCAATAAAAAACTAAGACTTGCCAACAAAAGCAATAATTCAATATTATCAATGTACAATGATATAAATCAAGAGGTTATGTATTCAATCCTCAATTCTAATTTTTGCTGAACTAAAAAAAACCATGAACTTTGTCTTTATTTTTTTAAAATATAAAATAAAAATATTCCTACGATTCCACATCGAAAAGAGTGAAGAACTGATCATAAAAATATGAGTTACTCCTCTTATTATCGATTGGTTTTAAGATCATATAATAAATGGACTATTCTAACAAAATAATTGCAAACGTAGTTAAATTTTAAAATATTTTCATCTATAGTCATTAGTACGTTTCAATACTGTAATACAATATTATGTATTAATACCTATGACTATGGTTGTAATATTTTTTATAAAATTATTATATTTTTAATTATTTTCTGAATTTAACTCATCTTGAGTTACGAAGCAAGAAAGAGAAGCCAACAATAGCAATAGCGATAAAAAAAAATTAGCTGATAATGAATGTTCAAAGCATGTAATAAGTTACCAGTTGTAGCCGCAGACAATAGATCTAAGAAAAAAAACTAGTACCCATATGCATGGACCAATTTATGATCTGAAATCTGACTAGTCTATATAGGAAACGTAATTATAGTCCATATATTACTTTTTTTTTAAATTTTATTTTTATATATGCAAGTTCTTAAATTATTATAGATTGATCTAAAGATAAAAAAAAAAAGTACTTGATCAATATAATATGAGGTTTAACTCAAATTCAAGTAAAGACGGAAATAACCCACTTTTTTTTATTATAAAAATAGTGATAACTTCTCACTTTTCTAATGTAAAATTCAAGAACAATATCTTAGTCTCTTATCTACATTTCAATATATCAAATCTAAGCTTTTCAAACTCATACTATAGACCTATTGCTTTAAATTGGAAGGTCTTTTTATAATTGTTGTATGTTTTCTAATTACGTACACTTTTGGAATGAAATTAGTATACTTCTCCAAAATGTGGAACAATGAATGAGAATCTCTACTATACTCTCTCAAGATAACGTCTTTTTGGTTCATCAATTTTGGGTTGAATCCAAATTATACTTACCTAGGTAGGATTCGAATTTGAAGTATTTGTGTGCATTAGATTTGAATATTCACTTGAGTTTAATAAGTTAGGATAACATATTACATCACATCACTTATTATATCACATCGCCTAACAAGTTATGAATCAATTTATAATAATCATTTATTTAAAGAATCGATTTTATTGACAATAATCAAATATTATATATGTCCTTGTTTGTTTAACAACTAATACTCTCATTTAAACAAAAAAACAAAAAAACAAAACTAGCATTAGTATATACAAAATATTGTGTATGTAGAGGAGAAATAGAGTTACGTGGTTTCTCTCGATTTTTTTTTTTTTTTAAAGTAATAGGAATTTCAATTTACACTTCTAAATTTGTTGGGATGTATAAATTTTTACACTTTGAATTTTAAATTTGATCGGATGTTGTATTGTAAACTTGCTGATTTCAATTTCAATAGATTTGAATTTAGATTTCTGTTAAGAAAATGGGGTCTTATGTATAGAAGACGTGTCTGTAAGATGTCGAGAAAGAAGCGTTTATTAGAGAAGGGTGTAATAAATGAGGGAAAGTGGCATTTAATAATGCACATCAAATTGTAGAGCATAGTCCATGTGCTGCTACCCCATCAAATTTTGCACAATTCTTCAATCTTATCCCTCTCAACAAAAACTCATCTACAACCAAATACAAATTACATAACTAAAATATTGATTTTAAAGATCGAACATGTAATCATAGAGTCAATTTAAATTACAATTATCAATTAACCAAACCAGCATGCCACCAACAAAACAAATTCAATTTTTGGTCTTGTTGAGGTTTCAATTTAGAATCTATTGGTTCTTGGATTATAAAAGTTTGTATTAAAATTTTGTATCTATTGGTTCTTGGATTATAAAAACCAAAACAACGTTTTGGAAGCTACTTTTTTTTTCTTCTAAATTTTGGTTTAGTTTTCAAGAATATAATAAAATATATATATTCAAGTAAGAAAAAATATATGGTAAAATAATCGTTATAGACTTAAATTTAAAAAATAAAAAATTTAAAATTAAATAATTATCAAACTGGTATTAGTTTTTTACTTTTAATTTAAATTTTGTGTTTGTATTGAAATTGGAGATTCATAATTCTTGTTACTAAGTCATCTATGATGAGCTCAATTTCTTTCTTTATTTAAATATTAATAACTTTAACTTCAAAATCACATGATCTGAATATTCAAATTATAGAGATTAATTAGAAATTAGATTCAAACCTTGGACTAAACATGTCATAATTTCCAACCTCAAGAGCATCGAATGCAAATCTCAAAAACTAAAATTTTGTTTAACAATCATTTGGTTTTAATTTTTAGTTTAAAAAATTGTATTTATATTAAGATCTCTTGGTTACTAGGTTAGATTATATAGGATGAGACTAAAGTTACTTATTTGTTTTGACATTAATAATTCCAACTTCAACAAGAAGCACATGACATGAATATTGAGCCATTTAAAACCCTCTCTGTTCTGTGGTCATCCTTCTGCTACTCATTGAAAGCAACCTAAAACAAAAGTTCAAATCTTATCTCTTTAATTTTCAAATACATTTACATTTTAATCTCTCAACTTTCAAATCATACATCTCTCAAAAGATAGGACAATATGTACATCTCTGGAAATAATAAATCAATAGTTCAAAATTAAATTCACCCCCACAACATTATCCAATCAATAACAACCCAATTTGATGTTTAATTTTTCATAATTCCACCCACCCTCTATTTATTCCCCCTTTTTTCTTCATTTCCCCAAACCAATTCCAATTTACTCTCATAAAGTTCCCTTCTTTAATTTCCCACTTCCCTTCAGAACATTCAGAATCCAACTCTGTTTTTTTTTTTTTTTTCTAAAAAATATGCAGGGGAATTACTCATTATTAATGGGTTTATTACTTAAAATTGTAGTGGGTGTTATTTTAATTGCATCATGTGTTAATGGAGATTATGGTGGTTGGATCAACGCTCATGCCACATTCTATGGTGGAAGTGATGCTTCTGGGACAATGGGTTTGGCTTATTACCCTTTCAAAATTGTGGTTTGAATATTAATGTTTGGATTATTATATTAATGATTGGAATTGATTGTTATGATTTTGTTGTTGTTTGTTTGGTTGCAGGGGGAGCTTGTGGATATGGGAATTTGAACAGCCAAGGGTATGGGATGAACACAGCGGCGCTGAGCACGGCGCTGTTCGACAATGGGCTGAGCTGCGGGGCTTGCTTTGAGCTGCAGTGTGTCAATGATCCGCAGTGGTGTATTCCGGGCACTATTACAGTCACCGCCACTAATTTTTGCCCTCCTGGCGGCTGTTGCGACCCTCCCAACCACCATTTTGACCTTTCTCAACCCATTTTCGAGCACATTGCCCAATACCGTGCTGGGATCATTCCCGTCACTTACCGAAGGTATTCGTTAAACTAGAGGCATACAAAAAAACAGACAATCTTATTCCCCAACCCAAATTTTAAAGAGTGGGTTGGATCATTAATTTTCTTGAGTTGGGTCTTAATTTTATAATTTTGATTGAATTATATAGTTGGATTGACAATTTTTTACTAGTTTAACCCAAATCAACCTACTCAATTACGACTAATATTATTTTTTATATATATATATATATAAATAAGATTAATGAGAAGGTAAGAAAAATGCTTTAATAAGAAGGTAACATAAATTTAAGGATGGTATCATGCATTTTTATTTTTATTTTTATTTTTACATATTTTATAGGCTATGGGTTGAATCTCAAAAGAAAAGAAAAGAAAAGAAAAGAAAAGAAAGAAGGAAAGGAAAAAAAAAAAAATCAACCTCATAACCTAACCCAACTCAAAATATATAGATTGAGTTGAGTTAAATTGTTCTAATACATAAGATTTGACTAGATTAATTTGAAAATTTGGATTGATTCAAAAAAGAATTCTTAATTTAATCTAACTTGGGCTATATATACCCTACGGAAACCACAACTTAATTCAAACGTCTATAATATATACTTTTTTTAGTTATCAAAACCTCAATTAAGCATATGTTAACAACTTGTTAACACAGATTTTTAATTTCATCCTTTAATATTTTAAAAATATCAAGTTTAGGTTTTGAATTGAAAATTCTTAAGGAGGCCTTTCAGTATTGGAGTTAACATTTTTAGTTAACTTCTCATCAAACGATTGGCAAACTTTTTATAATATGATAGTTCATCTAAAAAATAATTAACGATAAAAAGAGTAACCCGCTTATGTTATAAAAGGTTAAGAAAGATCATCCATGTTTTTTTTATATGAATCCTCAACAAAAGAAATGAATAAAAGAATTTGGATGAAAATTGGGTCAAATTATACAAATAAAAAGTGAAAAAGCATTTTGCTTGTTTAATTTTTTTTAGTACATATCAGGAAGAGAGACAACAAACCTTACATAAAGGGTCTTATTACTCTCAAATAAATGAGAGTAAAATATTGATTCTTGGAATCAAATTTGTGACGATGATGCTGAACTAGTTTATAACCAAACAATAAAATCATTGCGCCACTGACACATTTAGTTGTTTGTTCAATTTTAATCTTTATATTTTCAAATATCTAATTTATTTATATATATATATATATATATATATATATATATATTATAGAGCTTAGAAATGGTCTCTAGAATTTGATTTGAACTTAATTTTTTCTTATTAAAATTGAGTCAATAATAATAAGTTTAATATAATATAAACAATTAATAGATGCAACTATTTTGTTAGAAAATTCTCACAAAAAAAAAAAAAAAAAAAAGTATTTTGTTAGAAAAAGTATTAACAAAAAAACTAGTATAGGACCAATTTTAAGTTTCATCCAAGTACTGAATCAAAAAACGAGACAAAATCTTAAAGTATATTGATTAAAAATCATATATTAACTAAAATTATCACTGAAATCACTATGATGTGAGTGTTTATAAATAACGGTAAGATGGGAATTTAAAATTTGGTTTGATTGGATATTAAAGTTCTCTTATATGAAACGGCTCAAAAGTTTCGTCAAAACAAGCTTAGACTATACTTAGTATTTACCATCATCAAGCGGGCAAGTCTGAATTTCTCAATCCACAATTGTTGTACTAAAAAAACGGCTCAAAACTGTGGAACATAAAATATGGCATGGTGTTTGAATAATTTCTCACTATTTTGGGGTAAGTTTTGAAGTGATTGGTAATTGTTGCAGGGTGAGTTGCGTGAGAAGTGGGGGAATAAGGTTCACAATCAACGGCCACTCATACTTCAACTTGGTGCTCGTGACGAACGTTGGCGGCGCGGGAGATATTCACGCGGTGTCAATCAAGGGTTCGAGCGGACAATGGCAACCCATGTCCAGAAATTGGGGCCAAAACTGGCAATCAAACTCCTATCTCAACGGACAGAGCCTCTCTTTTCTCGTCACTGCCAGCGACGGACGCCAAGTCCTGTCCTCTAACATCGCTCCCTCGGGCTGGTCCTTCGGACAGACATATGTTGGCGGACAGTTTGGCTATTAAAATTACCATATAACTAATTTATTCCTTTAATTTTCTCCTTTTACCTATATATACACACAATATCCACCAAATACCAAAAAGGGTTTGTTTATGGGTTTAAAAGGCTTACCCTTTTTTGCTTAAATATATATAATTAAAGAAATAATAATAGTATCATCATTAGAGAGTACAAAAAAATTGGAGAAATTTGCATAAAGAGTGAGGGCTGTAGAACCATGTGCCTTTTGCTTTCTCAAAGTTGCACTACATTTTATATGTGTGTAAAATATGTGACACTGCCTGTGATATTGTTTCTTAATTAAAACACATGTTTTCCTGCTTTTTATCCCTTTTTTTTTTTTTTTTTGAGGTAGTATAGGATTTTATCTCAAAATCAATGGTTAAAGAAAAATCGACTAGTTAATTTTTTTTTATAGATGTGGTGATAATGACTCTTTATATTTTTAATGTGGAACCAAAATGAGTATATTTAATATTCTCCCTTACACTAATCTTGTCTTGAATTTGAATTGTATCTGCTTAAGTTGGATTAGAAGTTTGTGAATCGAATACTCTTTTTATTTGTATTGAATAATTCACTTCAATTTAATTATTTCGATATTATATTAAAAAATATAAAATTTCATCTTAAAATTAATTTTTAAAAAATATTTGTAACACCGTTAATCTGTTAGTGGAATTATGTTAATTTTTAGAATAATAACTTAACTAGCGACTAAAGAGTTGTAGTTTAAACCCAAGTGCAAGGCTTTGTTGAAGTTGAACCAAAGTTGAAGTTAATATTTTAAAATGGTATGAACGGTCAGAAATCAAGAACTTTTCCACTTTTGCAAGGTACGAAGAAAAAAAAAAAGTGTATGAAAACATGGACTTTTTAATGGAATCTTCGTGAGATTTTTTTTTTTTTTTTGAGTATAAGTTAGAGAAGGGGGATTACAAATACCGATTCTAAGGATTGAACCCGTGACGGTGGAGTGAAAATGGATTAACACCAAACCAGATAATCAATCGCGCCACCGACCCATTCCATTTCATTAAATAAATGTTTAAAATCTTGATCAAAATTGAAAAAATAAAAAATTAAGGATTTATTTAATAACCATTTTGTCTGGTTTTTTATTTTTAAAATTTAAATTTACAATAACTATCCTATTATATGTTTTTTCTTACGTGAATATCTCCATCTTACCAATATTTTTAGAAACCAAATCAAAATTTAGAAAACAAAGAAGTAGTTTTTAAAAACTTATTTTGTTTTTGAAATTTAGTCCATATTCACATACTTTCTTAAAAAAAGATGATAAATTATAGGAAATATAAAACAAATCGTAAAAAATTGAAATAAAAATAAGTTATATTTCAAAAACAAAAAATAAAAAAACAAAATGATTATCAAATATGGTCGAAGTTTTGAAATTTTTTTTTCAAAACTTATTTTTGATTTCGAAAATGGTTAAGAGCTTAATGTTTTCAAAAACTAAATCAACAGGTTTTTTTTTCCAATAACTAAATCAATCAATTAAGCTCATTGATTTTGTTAAAAAATACCTCATGACATGACTTTGAACAATTTATTTGATATTTATAATAAGATCTAACTCGCAGATGCGGATGACTCTGTTACATTATTTTTTATCGGTGATTCTCGGAGTCGTGGATCAAAATCAAAATAGTTAGAAGTTTTTTTTTTTTTTTTTTTTAACAACAAAATAGTTAGAAGTTACTATTTGTTTTGGTCGTTATTCCTCATTTATGGGGAAGGGTTCTATTTGATTTATTTTAATTATTAATGAATAATGGTTACTAATGAAAAAAAAAATTTGATATTTATGATCAAATTATATATATGTAAAATTTATTGTAGATATTAAATTTCATAACAACCATCTAGTTTAATTATAACAACTTTTTAAATATATTTTATACCTAGTCAAATATGAAATATTTAACTTAGATTTCAAATTTCATTCATTGAAACTCTATAAGTTTTACTTGTTTCATTTAATTAAAATCTATCAATTTAATGTGATTAGTAAGTTTTTGTTATATCTGCAGTTTTTTTTTTCTATTCATGAAAATTTCTCACGTATATATACTAACTGTATTGTTCTTGATACAAAAATAAAAAACAAGAAAGTATCTCGATTTTACTAACTATATTATGTAGTAAATACAAAAATAAGAATTTACAAATATAAAATAACAAAGTTATATAATATGATATAAAATGGGCCAGAATTTCAATTCAATTTACCCCCGAAAAACAAGAAACTATCTCGATTTTGCTCATGTACAAAAGAAGATCGAAGGGGCAAAAGGCTTCAATTTCGACCACAATACAATAATTATTAAAAAAAAACAAATAAACGAATTAAAAATAATAATAATAATAACTTCAATTCACAGACTCCATCAAGTTGAGAAACTCATCAAAATCAATTCTGCCATCGCCATTGTGATCAAACTTCCGAATCATCCTGCTACAATTCTCAACTCCTTCCCCTTCCTCCAACCCCAAAACACAGAGCACTCTCTGCAACTCCCCGACATCGATAAACCCGTCGCCGTTCACATCAAACACATCGAAAGCTCCCTTCACCTCCGCCACACACGCCGGCCTTTCGTCGAACAGTTTCGACACCTCTTCGACGGACACAAACATAGGAAGCGATTCCTTGGATTCCTTATCACAAGGAACCCCCAATTTCCCCATCACCGATCTCATCTCCTCTCTGTTCAGCCCCTCGCTGCCGTCTCGGTCGCTGCCCTTTGCCGGTCGATCCGGTTTGTCGGTTTTAGAAACCGAGGACTTCCGGGAGGCGAATGCATAGAGCCATGAGGCGAGTTTGTGGAATCGAAAGAAATCAAGGGTGATGGTTTTGGTGTCAAGGCTGGAATCCATTTGGGTTTTGGAAAAAATTGAAGGATTCAATTCAATGGTAGTAATGTTTTTTTCGTGTGTTTGTTTGATGATTTGGGATTGAATATGGGCAGTATTTGAAGGCTCTATTTGCGCGTATTAATTTGAAAGAGGAAGGAAACAGAGGAATTTGGTTTTGGTATAAAGTCAAAAGAAATTTAATTAAAGAAATTGGAAAGTTCTTGAAGGCCATAGGAAGGTTCGTTTTTTAGGAGGAAGATGGGTTATTGTGGACTTTTCTGGGAAACAGTTATTTTATTTTTTTTATTATTATTCTTTTTATTACCATTGTTGACTTGAAAAAGTAGGGAGAAAGAAAGAAAAATTATTTGTTAATGATGGTTCTTGGAATTGGTAATTATTTCAATATTTTTTGCATCTTTTTTAATTAGGGCATTTGTGAATGGATGGCTAATTACATTATATCCTGACAAAGATTTCACCAACTCCGAAATAATTGTTAAATCAGAGTAAGAAAGTGAGACAGTTCAACCAATTGGACTATCTTTTTTACGTGTCTAATAATCTCTTGTACTAAAATTAAAAAATAAAATACAAAGAAAAGTTGTTAATGTATAAATGAGAATGTCTTTAAGAATGGCTTTAATGGTTGATGAATGAGATATGCTCTCTTATAAGTCTTAAATTCGAAACTAACGAATTCAATTTAATTATAAAATTATTTGTTGTCTTTTAAATCTAAATGTTAAAACGGGCGCATGTGTTATGAGGAATATTAGAACAAAGTTTTGAATGTCGATTGTGCGGTTAAGGAAGTTTGAAAATTGAATTACGGTATTTTATTAGTTCAGTTTTTTTGTGTGTGTGTGTGTGTTGGAGGGTTAATTAATTAGGGGTGATTGGATTTTAGAGTTTGGGAGAAGAGAGGTGAGGAAGACGAAATGGAGAGAAAGTTAAGTGATTTAGAAAGATGAAATATTTGTTTGGAAATTGATGTGTTTGGAGGGGAGATGATATGATTTTTTTTTTTTTGTTGGATTTGTGTTTTGAAAAGAGATATTTGAATTCGTTTTTTGGGAATTGGTATTTAATAGAGAAATTTTTTTATTTTATATTAATTTTTATTGTAATAAAGTTTGATTTGATATTTTATAGGATTAAATATGTTTGATTGGATGTGAGGAATAGTTGGAGAGGAATTGAGAGAGGTTGTTATGTACAAAAAACAAGCATGAGGTTGGATAATTTCCTCTCCTCACCTCTCCCAAACTCCTAAATCCAATCACCCCCTTAAAGATATGTTCAAATTATGAAATATTTTTCTATTCAAATAAATATATTAGGGCACTAGACAAATATATTGCACTTTTTTAGTATCATTGTAAGTAGTTTATGGTGATCACTTACCTAAAAATTAATTTTTTAAAAAAATTTTCTTGACATCCAAATGTTGTAGGGTCTCATGGTATTAGCTGAAGTGTGCACAAGCTGGGTTCAAACACCCACGGACATAAAAAAAAAATAAAAAAATAAAAATCTTAAATTGATTTCTCTATAAATCTTTTTCTCTTAGGCTAACATGCATTTTTCTTCATTTAGAATCTTAGATAGTCCTTTCTATGAAGGTTACTGGCTCTTTAATAAAGAACTAGACTTCTCGCATGGAAAAAAAAAATTCTTTCAATAAGAAAACTTACCGCTTTTTTCGTCGCCTTAAATACCAAGTTGTCTTTTTTTTCTTTTGAATTTAACAACGTCAAGAAGAAGTTTTTCAAAAAAAAGAAGTCTATATTATGGGTTAAACTAAATTTTTGCTGGCCCAAAATTTCTATTCAATTGGAGAAAAAGAACTATTCATATACCTTAGTAGTCAAAATGATATTAAAAAAACATAATAATCACTTATCTAAAAATTACTATCGAATTTCAATTACATTCAAATATTGAAAAATCATGGTGATATATCTCATGAGATATGCAGAACGTGGCTCAGATATTTATGAATATAAAAAATATTATAAAAAAAGTCATTTATTATCGATTTCTTACCTTTTTTTAGATAAGATGATTAGAAGAGAGAAAATATGTAAGATACCTACAATGAAAGCTACAAAAAAATAAAAAAAAACAAAAAAATAAAAAACAAAACAAAAAAAACAAAAACAAAAAACAAATAAATGGTCTCCAATTAGAAGTAATAGTGAAATATGAATAAAATATGAATAAAAATAGTTTTAGTTCAACTATAACTTTAACATTAAGTATGATATTTCTCTTTTAGACGTAAGTTCTTATATCTTTGTTTTTTTTGTTTTCTTTAAAAAAGATCTCATATTAATAAGGATGATTCCTTTCTATATATATATATAGTATATGTATATATATATATATGTATGTATATATGTATATATATGTATGTATGTATATATATGTATATATATATATCTGTGTGTCTATTTTCTCCACGATATCGGGGATCCACTCCTAACAGGGCGGATCCTCATATAGGCGAGATTGAAAAAGTGAGTGGAGAGAAAAAAAAATTTTAAAAAAAAGTTATGCAATCTAAATGGGGATGGGAATAGTGAATGAATTCCTCATCCCATTTTTGCTCCATTTTGTTTTATATTTATTTTATTTTTAAAATAAAAGTATAACAAAATTCAATATCTAATTGAAAATTAATAAATATTTATGATTAAAAGTTAATTATTATTTTAAGAATGATTAAAAATTATCTACTTGACTATTTAAAAAACATCATTGAGATTTGAAAAAAAGATGAATAATTCTAGTGGGAAACTCGATCCCCTAAATTTCTCTAAGGAGAATTTACTCTCCATCCCCGCAAAATTTATCGCGGGGATGGAAATTAAAAAGAGTGACGGGATGGGGAAGGTAAAACCATCCTCGTCCATGCCCTGCCCCGTTCCGTGGATATCTCTACATATATATACCCCATGATCTACCTCTTATTATGTGGAATTATACTTTATTTGTATTTCCAACAATCTCTAACCTCAAACAAAGTATTACATGTAAGCCTCTTTTATCGAATAGTTATTTTTTAAATTACACTTGAGCACACCAAATGCCAATAACGAATCCTTTCGAGTTACACTTAAAACCACCAAAAAGTCAACTAAGGATCCATCTAAAATACATTTGAAGAACACAACAACTATCATTTATCGGAGCAACATTTCATAAACACCTTTCACAAGAGCGCTTCCATAAACACCCCTCGCCGAAACCCTTCATATGCTCAATACAAAAACATTTCATAAGGGCACCTTTCATTGAAGTACTTCATTACTCCTATTGAGATGTGTCTTGAATGTTGAATGCCCTGCGATTAGTTAGTCAAGTGTCTTATTGTCCGTAGACTAACTAACACAACGTTAGTGAACCAAGTAAATTTTTATGTTGTTTCTTTTTCTTTACGTTTTTGTTTACTTTCGCATCGGTTGTTGATTGTCGTTTTCATAACAACTTTACTACGGATTTTCACGATGACATAATCTACTAGCTCAAATTTTATTTAATATCAGTGAACATTCGATTCAACCATTTAAGGAAACAACCACCTCACTAGCTTCGCTACATTTGGTTTTTCAAGAACACTCTAAATTGAACCATTATTTTTATTATTATTCACAAAAATAAATAAAGTATTACCATTACATGCATGTGAATTATCTGGTTTGCACTACATTTTCTTTTATTTTGAAAATTGGTATGTACTACCATTGGAAAGCGAGATAGATACACTAATTTGTGCATGGATTACACTTCTCAACTCCAAGTTTGTCGGCTTTGGAAAATGATTCGTAAACCAAACTATATGATACTTATAATTCAAATTTGTAACACAATTGCATGCCCTTTTATGGTCCTTTTTTCATCTTATTTTTTTGTGGTCCATTTGTATCTAAAACAAATTTCTGCAAATAATTTGTGCCATTTGGCAATTATAATACGAGCATTTGGATAATGTTTGATATCCATGCATATATCATTTAATGTCCTCCATGCATGGCTTACACTTGCCAATTGAAAAATTGGAAAAGTTAAGATATTCTATAAGATTGATTAGATTTAGCATTTTATATTATTAAGTATTAGATAAAATTTAATATTTATTAAATATTATCTAATATTTGTTAAAAAATCTTTTAAGATTTGATATTTTATGTATTATATATTCGTGAAAAAATAATTGAAAACTAGAAAATTTAGATTTTCTTAAAAAATTGTTATGGTATGAGAATGGCGCCTTCTCAAATTCTCAAAAAAACAAAAATAATAATTAATTAATTAATTAATTTTTGAGAAACCTCAAATTCTCAGATTTATTACTTTTATCACAGTATCAATATGTGTATATACATGGAAAAGATATATAAAAAGAAAAAAAAAATCAAAAATCAAATAAATATCACCTTCTCAAAGTTCTCGCTCATTGTGATAATTTAAAACATTTTCCAAATTCATGGTCTTAACCAATCACGTACATTTGTTTCTATCATAAGTTCCAAGTGTAATCCATGCATGGAGGACTATTTTTCTTTGATGTTTTTACATTAAAGTGAACTGTTTTGAAGGCTATGTTTTGATGCCACTGCCAGCCAAACATCTTGCATGGATTAATATACCATTCATTTACTGTATATTAACAATCTTTAAAACTCTCACACAAGAGATGGCTTCAAAATCAAATCCAAACACAAAAAATAATAATAAGTATTAGATACATGAAGTTCCACTTTAAAATCAATTGGCTATGGGGAGTAACCCATATCGTTTTTATATTGACGTCGGATTCTCCACTATTTCAATGTGGAACAATTGTGAGATTCTTACATACCCCCTTAAGATGATGTCTTTTTTGGATTCACCAATTTTATTTTTATTTAAAGACTATGACATTGTCTTCATTACTCTATATTGGAGAGCGTTTCTGTAACTTTTTCTCTTTTCTTGAGGCTTTTGTATGCTCCTAGCATACGTTTATTATATCAATATCTTTTTCGAAAAAATTGGACCGATACCTATTTAGAGCTCTGATACCATATTAGATAACATGAGTTTCACTTTAAAATTAATTGACTATGAAAGGAATAACCATGGTGATGAATTTGAATCTCCCACATAAACCGTTAGCTATAAAAAACTAAATGTGTAAAAATGAAGAAAAACGAATAAAAACGAATAATAATAATAAAACAAAACGCAAAAGCAAGAAAGCGGTTTTTTTTTTTTTTTTTAGAATAAGCAAGAAAGCGGTTTAGTGGATACTGGTAGGCTTCGTTGTAATATTAGGGAATGAGAAAGAAAAATCAAGGAAAAATCAATCATAATTGTGGGTTAATCTTATTTATTTATTATTTTTTGAATTCAACTCAAATTAGAGAAAAAGATTCGAATTGATGATCTTTTGATCATGTGATATATTTGATCTTCTTGAACACTATTGCTTTTGAACTACTGCTCTTTGTTAATAATTGTGGGTTGATTTTTTAATCATAGAAAAAAACATTTATGGCATAATTGGGATGTGATTTGATTTTTATATATATATATATATATATATATATATATATATTTTTTTTTTTTTTTTTTTTTTTTTTTTTTTTTTTTTTTTTT
>JBBMKA010066445.1:0-16484 GCA_037833695.1 Sechiopsis laciniata | reverse complement strand
CTCCTCAAGCTAATACCCAAAATACCCCTTAGATAACCGACTAATCCCCATACAACCCATAATAGGACTCTTACAGTTTTTTTGACATTCAAATGTTGTAGGGTCAGATAGTATGTCCTATGACATTAATCGAGGTACGGTAGTCATGGATATATAAAAAAAAATAGTAGATAGAGGTTTATTTGGTGAGGCTATGACTTTGTGGTTTGTTGCATAAGTATTAGACAACAAATTGTAAAGAGTAAACCACCAGTTGGAAAACCTGAGAAACATTAACCATGTGATTTTGTGTTCTTTTTAGATCAGCCTGCCAATGTTTTTTGCTCACGTTGATTGGCCTTGCAGGATGAAGCTCTTGACTCTCTTCCCTCGTGAATCACATGAAAAGATACAGCAAAACAAGGAACTATAACAAGCCCGAGAGTCTGGGTCGATGCGCATACGTTTTATTGAACTGTAAGCCGAAACTCACTAGCCATTTCCTTCTATTCAGATTGTTTCCTGCATGTCCATGTATTTATGAATTTGTCTAATGGAGCAGAATCCAAGTGGGTCAAGTCAAATGTTAGAGTAATTTCTCCCTTATCCGTACATGAAACAATGTCATAGATGAAGATGAACCATATGCTGATTCGTAGACGCAGTTCGAACGACTGGCTGCCGGGTGGAATATCGAATAGGCAATTAACAAATGAACGGTACATTCAATTTATCTGGCGGATAGATAAGAATGTGCCATGCTCAGTGACAATTTAGGCTTGTCACTCTTTTGCGGTAACCTTGTAAATTATGTAAATCATTTATTTTACACTAGAAAAACTGTCCCAACCCTTCGTTTCACTTCAATATGTGAATTATATAATTATGAATAGACTTCTTTGTGGGGTACAGTTCAAAACAAATAAGAATCGTTCTGAAGTTTTCTGTCTGACTTGATGGATTGAGCATACAATTGTCCTTAAGTTGGTAGTGGGAAGAAGATTCTCAGCATATTTGGAAAGAAGAAGAAGAGATTTCTTTTGTTAGTACAACAATATCTAGGATCGGAGAATTTGAACCTGCAATCTCTAGGTTTCGAAATCTGAACTTTGCTAGAACACCATTGGCTCGTCCTTGTGGCATCAGGATATTTTAGAGGGTATTCTAGATTAAGCACTTCTTAGCGGTTTTGAACTAGGAACATTCGAGGGAGCATACTTCGAAGTCCATAGCTTTAACCATCTAGACTGTCCCTCAGGGACGGGTTCTCACTCTTTCGACAAGAAAAAGGAGCTTTTCTCTTGATTTATTACATCTTTTACATCTGCAAATTGATTTGTTATCTTTCTTAACAGAAAATCTCTGGGAGAAACTGGAAATTGGGGGGGTTGGCATAAACCCAAGTGGTGGTATCTTCCATTTGAGGGAAGCAAATAGTAAGTGTTTCCTCTCTGGTTGTAGAACATTTGAATGCTCATGCATACATGTCAGAATCTGACAATGAATATAGAAGTAGAAAGTAAGAATAAAGGTTTAGGCGTGTGAAGCTCACGCGCTTTATTGACCACTCTCTACTAATACCAAATGACTATATTACCCCCCACTTATTGGACCTGAAGCGCGTAAGCTCCATATTTAATTCCCCCAACCGCTCCAGATGTTATTTTAATGTACTCTCCTGACCATTGCCCTATTACTACGGACACAGATCAATCATCTCCAACCTTTTTTTTTTTTTTTTTTTTTTTTTCTGATCTTTTTTTAGATTGGCCAAGTTGAAATCGAAAATTACACTCAATTCGAGTGCAGATGGGTGGATAGAGGTATGTTTGGAGGTAATTTTGATACGATCAAAATTACTTTTGTCCTATTCATAACTTAATTGAAAATGTTTTTAGTCATTTAAAAGTAACCCTCCGAAGGGTGGCGTAGTTGAGTTTAGTTTTTAAAATATGCTCTTTTTAACGAATCAGATTTGAGACCTATTTGTGATGTAAATTTATATACACTCTAATTATATCTTTGTTTCTCTGATGTATCATGCTGTTACTGTCTAGGGATGGATCGATAGTGTTTCAGGTATATGGGAGTGTAACTATGACTTCTTGTCATCAAAAAGGAAAAAGGAAAAAAAGTAACTCACCATGAATTGTCTTAGTGGTTTAGAAACAACTTCGAACTACAATGCTCACCTACTTAAAATTTAATATTCTACTTATCTTGACAATTTGATGCAGTAAAGTCAAATAGTTGTCCCATTTGATATGTGTGTAAATTCACTTGGACATTCACATATGTTAAATAAAAAAAGGGTTCGCTTAAAAACTCATTTTGAATAATTAGAAATAAAGGTATACTTTGGAGCAAGTTTGAATACAAAATAAATAATTTTAGTAATTTCAAATTCTTTCTTAAACATGCCCAAGTCACTTAATTTGCAATGGGTATAAACGAATTTTTTCATGAAAAAATTATTTATATAATTTGTCTTTCTCCTGATTGGGTATCATGATTTGATGTATTTATAAATTTAGTTAACAGTAGTGTTTGGATTTTTATTTTCTTTCATGGAAAGAATTGGAGATTCTTTGAGATTTTTCTTTGAACGTAACATGACATTTGTATCCAAAAAGAAAAATGACAAATATTCTTGCAAAAGAAAATATATATATATATATATATATATAAGATGAAAACGAATTGAGAAGCAGTGTGAACAAAATCTAAATATTTGAATAGATTTTTCTAATGCAAAATATTTGAAAGGGTTATTGATTGATAGAGGGCAATAATAATAATAATTTGAGTGTGGGGACAGCTGAATTGAACAAAGAAATGATGACTCCATTAAATTACAAATTGGCCATTTGGATTTATTCATCATATGCTGTAGCAATGCAAACCCAACTGACCACTTTTTGCCCATCTCCCCTTTTCTACTCTTACATTTATTTCTATACATTTCAAATCTTCTTTGTTTTTTTCTTTAAAAAAATTTGACGTGATAGAATACTTTTTTTGTTATAAATTTAAATCAAGGACTAAAAATGTCACGCGATATGTCGCACGTGCTACTCAACTAGTTTACTTATTTATGCCTTTAATTTTATATCTATATATATAAACCAAGTATGTAAAAACCTTTTTCCAAAAAAAAAGAAATTGTAAAAACCTATTATTTTCACAAAAATGCAAACCTAAATTATAAGTTTAGTTATTGAGATTAAAAAAAAATATCTGTCTAATCAGTTTTTTAATAAGTTCATTTTTTTAATTTATGCTTAAAAAATATCTAATAATTCTTGTTTTTTGTTTTTTTTTTTTTTAATAGTAGATCTATTAGATATAAAATTGAATTTATATGTATTAGGGGTGATTGTTATAAGATTTTCAACGAGCCATTACAAATGAGTTATTATAATTACTTTAAAAAATTTTTTTATCAAAATGAATTATTGTAATTACTTAAAACAATCACTCATTTCAAATCAATCAAATCAATCTCTCATTTTTAAATTACTCAACATACAACTTCTCCTTTAAAATTTTCATCCAAGCGAGTTTTTTCATGCAACTCTTCTACCAAAATTCTCATCCAACCGAGTTATTGTCTGTAATTTCTTCACAAAAAAATTCATTCAAACAAGTTATTGCACAAATTTTAATTTTTAATTACTCAAGATAACTCCTCATTTTAATCGGTCATTCTAGTAACTCCTACAAATCCTCATTCAAACTGTTCCTTTAAGATTTTTAAACTTTTGGTTTTGTGTCAAGTAGCAGTCATGCGGTTGATCTATTATTGTTGGTTTTTTGTATACCCTTTCAATGATATATAATTACAATTCTCTCCAGAAATTTTGGAAAATTAAATACTCTCAATTTATGTTCTCTTTTTCTGGTGGATGAATTCTTGTGGAATTTTTGCATCATGTTTGTGCGTGTTTTAGGCAGCATGCACCAGTAGTTTTTTAATTTTTTTTTTGGTTCTGTGTATTCCATTTCCATTTACGAAGATTCGAGATAACTTAACACTTACATATTTTTAATTCAAAGTTTGCATCTAATCTAATCTAATCTAAGAACATCACCAAAAAAAAAAAAGAGTTTGGTTCAAGTGATGGGATGGAAAAAAGGAGATGCTTTTTTTTATAATGCAGTGAAGGTCAAAAAGTGAAAGAAAAACAACACATCTTAGCCAGAAAGAACATTTCTCTTTTGAGTTTTTCTTTTTTTCCTCTTTTTTTTTTTTTTTTTCAATGCATTTCTTGTACATTTAAAAAAAAAAAAACAATAAACATATTCTAGTTAAAAAATATATATAGAATAGAAATCTCCTCCTATACACAGTCTCACACTCTCAATCACATGTACCTAATCTTCTTCCAACAAAACATTCTCAAACAAAACAAAAACACTTTTTTTAGTTCAACAAGATTTCTAAATCCATAAACTCTGGATCACAAACGCACACCATCATGTCAATTGATCTGTGCTTTAGTTGGCAAAATAAAAACTTCACCCATCATCCTCATCAAATATTAAAAAAAGAAAAAAAAATCTTACAAGAGATTTCCTAACCATAATTAATAAAACATGGAAGAAAAAAAAAAAAAAAAAAAAACCCCACATGATAAATCCTTTGAATTTTCTTCTCCTTGAAAATGTGCATTAAAACTCCAACAATCTGTAGCTAGAATGTTCAATAGGAGCTAAGCAATTAAAGCTGTTTTTTTTTTTTTTTCTCCTTTTCTTTTTGCTTTATACACAAAGAATAAAAGTGGGGGTAACTCAACTTGTTTTGATTATTATCATTGGGAGCTGTTTGGATCTTCTTCATCCCCACTGTCAGCTGCATTGTCTTGATGCTGATGCTGCTCAATTGAATGATGAGTATCTGAATTCATATTCAAACCCCCTCTTGAATATGCATTTAGTGCAGCCAATACTCCCAAATTTGACTCTGATACTCCTAATCCAAGATGCTGGCTAGCTTGTTGCTGCATTAACATGGAACCCAACTGCAATTGGCTTGTTCTTCCTGGTTGTTGAAATTCAGGGATGTTGAATCTTGGCATGAAATGTAATGGTGCTTGCAATGTGTTTGAGCTTGTTGAGAATGGCCACATTTGAGGTTCTAATTGACCACCCCCTTGTCCTGAATTCCCCACATTATTTCCCCCACTTGATCCTGTTGTTACTGGTAGCATCCAAAACGCGTTGCTAGGCGCTCCGCTGTTGGGGGCTGGAGCAACCGCCCACATCGCGGTTGCAGGTCGGTGTATTCCTGAAGAGGATGTTGGTTGTTGTTGTTGTTGATGATGTTGATCGGTTTTGATTGCTTTGGGAGATCCAGCGCCGCCGCTGCTTTCTCCTGGAGATTGTGTATCCTCTTTGAATAGATCCTCTCTGTAGCGTTTTCTCACATAGTTATCGGTTGAGTCTCCTTCCGCGTTACTCGGGAGTGCTTCCGCTATTTGATTCATCTGTTGTTGTTGTTGTTGTTGCTGCTGCTGTTGTTGTTGATGGTGGTGAAACCCTAGAAAAGCGGCGTGTGCGAACCCTTCCTCATAGACATGGGGATGGTGAGCAAGAGCTAAAGCGCCATGAAAGGAATGAGGAGCGGATTTTGAGGGAGGAGCGGAGAGGGTGGATCCGCTACTACGGAAGGAGATGTTCAAGGACGAGAAATTTGCAGGGATTGTACCCGTACCCGTGGCAGCGATGATGGCAGGCTCGGCTTGTTGGAGAAGCCACTCAATAGTCTCGCCATCAGACTTATGACCCAATTCTCGGGTCAACTGAAAAACCCTAGCTGCACAGGTAGCAGGCATACGGATGCGGCGACCGCGTCCGTCGACTTTAGTATGTCGATCTTTGGTGGATCGCTTGACGGGGTTGGAAGTGGAGGCGGATCGGGGAGAAGGGTCCGTAGGGGTATCGGATCTGGTAGCGATGACGAGGGAAGCATCGAGAGGAGGAGGAGGAGGGGAAGAAGAAGGAGGAGGAGTGAGGGAAACAAGAGTAGAGATGGAGCCCATGAAATTAGGTGGACCTGATCCTGGTGATCTGCCATGATCAAAAGGGGCAACATGAACTTGCTGATGAGAAGAAGAAGAAGAAGATTGGGATTGAGGTTGAGGTTGAGAAGAAGTTGTGTGCTTTTGGTTTTGGTGATGAAGATTAGGAATGTTGTTGTTGTTGGTATGTTGTTGTTGTTGCTGCTGCTGCTGCTTGTTGTTGTTGCTTTGCTGCTGCATATCTGTAAGTTTCATTTTGGTGGGGAAACCCCTTTGACTCTCTCTCTCTTTCTCTTTCTCTTTCTCTTTCTCTACTTCTTTTTTATGTTTTATAATCCTTCTTTCTTTCTTTCTTCATCCTTCTATGTCTCTCTATTTCTCAATACCCACCTTCTCCTTTCTCTCTCTCTCACATTACAATGAGAAAAAGATAAAAGGGTTGGTTTTAAAATTGTGAATTAATAACTGAATCATCAAAGATTATCTTAGTCATCAAGAGTGTTTTCCTTTTTTTTTAGTACAAGTTCGAAAAAAATACATGTTCTCAAATAAATGAGAGTCAAATATTATGCATAGTATTGAACTGGATTGCCACCAAACAATAAAACTATTAGACCATCAACCTTTTTTATATCAAAAACATTTTCAAAGACACTAAAGAGATTATTGATTTAGTTCATTATAATTATCTATTTAAAAATTATTTTTTTATAATTTCTTTTTACAATTAAAACTTTTATTATTGAATGATTTATACTATAAAAATAGTTGAGATGCATATAAGATAAGAAATTATTGAAGGGAGTTAGAGTTTTGTGGAGGATTTTATACGATGGATTGTTGTTAAGCTGATGTTTTTCTCTCTCTCTCTCTCACTCTGAGGAGAGGAGGGTAAAAGAGAAGCAGAAGAGTGACAGAGGCAGCAGCAGTGGGGGACCCTCTCTGCCATATTCAAACCACCAATATTACTAAGTAAACAAAAAACAAAAAGGTTTTATTATAAAATAATAATAATAATAATAATTTTTATAAAAAGAAAAAAGAAAAAAAGAAAAAAAGAGCCAACTCTCCTCTGCTCGGATCTCTCAACAGGAATGTCAATTTACATTTTCTTTCTTTTCTTACATTTTCACCCCTCTTTGCCTTTCTCTTTTCTTTTTCTTTTTTACGTTCTACTTTTTCTTTTCCTTTGCTCACATATTCTCTCATTCTTCATCCCATATTTTAAATGTAGGATGTGTTTATCTTTTGTAAAAAATAGTGGAGTGGAAGGAAATGAAGCGGCTAATAATAGTTTGGAGTGGTTAACTACTTATTTGGAGATTAGAGGTAATAGTAGTAAAGCAATTAATCAAGTACTACCTGTTTGATAATTGAAGTTAATAGTGGTTGAGTAATAAATTTGATGTGAAGTTTAATAAAATTTAATGTGAGATTTGATAGTGGAGTTGAAGAGTTGTTAAGAGTGGTTGTTTACTACAAAAAAACAAACGAGTGATTTTTAAGCTAAAAAAAATCACTAGTTTGTTTGTTGTTGTTTTTTTTGTAGTAAACAACTATTTTTAACCACTTTTAACCCCTTTATCAAATTTCATATTAAATTTTATTAAACTCCACATCAAATTATCATCAACCACTATTAACTCCAATTTTCAAACAAGTAGTTGATTACTCTACTACTATTAACCTTAATCTTCAAACGAGTAGTTAACCACTTCAAACTACTATTAACTACTCCACTCCACTCTACTCTTTTCTACCAAAAACAAACACACCCTATGGAGTTCTACACTCTTTTTAAATATAAAAGGTAAAATATCATTTCCTTTTCTAAATTTTGTTCCATTTTGATCCGATAACTTTTAAAAGCCTAATTTTAATTTTTGAACTTTGAAATTTGTTCAGTGTTAGTCTTTAAACTTTGAAAAGTCAAATTTTAATTCTTGTACTTTAAAATACGCTTAAAAGTAATTACTATAGTAAATTTGAAGTTAATATTAATCAAAATTGATTCAGACAAAGTACAAGCATATTTCTAAAATTTGTAGAGAATGATGATAAATTTTTTAACGAAAAGTAAATTTTTTTTTCTAAGGACACATTTTTAAGTTCAGATATCAAAATAGAACAAATCTCAAAATTTAGTGACTAAAATTAAACTCTTAAAGTTTATGAACCAAAATAGAACAAAACCTCAAAGTTCGGGATTAAAATGATATTTTACCCCATATATATATATATATGAAATCAATTACTATGATTTGATAATTAAGAGATTACATGTCTTAATAAATTATATATGAGTTAATTTTCTTATCGCCAATTAACTTCAAATAAAGTTCTGTGTTCATCTACTATGGCGTCAAAATTGGTATTCTAACTTTAAAAGAACGTGCGAAGAAGATGAGAAGATGTCATAAATTTTCTTATTTTCAATTGATTTTAAGGATAAAACTTCATATTTATCCTAACTCTTCGGTTCTTCTTCTATTCCTTTGCTCCCCTTCCATTGGGATTTTTTCGTCTTTTTGCAGTTTTCCATTATATTGATTCTTAATTCTGATACCATGGCATTGCCAAAGCAACCCACTTTTTTTCTTTTTTTCTTTTTTCTTTTTTTTTGTTTATTGCAAAACAAACCTAACACTCACCAAACACTCTTCCCTTTCTTCCCTTCCTTTTTCTTTTTACCCCTTTTGGGGACTTTCTCGTCATTTCCTCCTTCCAGAGTAGCAAGCCAAACGCAGGCTCATAAAGCTATCAGATGAAAAAAAAAAAAAGAAAAAAAAAAGCATCTAATGCGGTAGTCCGACAGCTCATCCCAACCGGATTCCGCATTTTTTCTTTTTCTTTTATTTATATATATGGTTTTGGAGTATACATTTTGCCATTTATTTATTATAATTTGAAGGAAATTTTTTTTTTTTTTTAATTTGTTTTATATAATATAGTCTAATATACATATTTTAATTACAATAATTTTTAAAAATATTTCGTACATAATAATAATATATGAAATATTTAATTTAATTGAAAATTATTATTTAATGGAACGTTAATTGATAGATTTCAATTCTCAATGATAAGTTTTATTTGTCATTGATTGAAATTTATTGATTTCAAGTTTTATCGATTGAAATTTATCAACTTTAAGTTTTACCGATTGATTTTTATCTGTAGCATTTAATTGAAGTACATTTGTTTTATTGATTCACTCATTTTAAATCTATCAATTTGGTTGTCATCAATTTAAGGTCAATTTTTGTTATATTTAAAAAAAAAAAAAAAAAAAAAAAATCTAAAATTTTGATATTTAGAGAGTTCATTTTTTTTCCTTTTTTTACTCCTCATGATAAAATCTCTTAATTTTAAATATCTAGTTTTAGTTATTTTGAAGTTATTATACATGAATATTCATGACTTAGTTGCGCTTAATCTTTTAATCCATAAAATTATTTTTTTGCTAAAAAAAATATTGATCTTTATAATATATTCATTGTTGATTTTTTTAAAAGAAAAATATTTTCATTTGATTTTATTTATAACTCTTGTAAATAAATTTATTGTACCTCTTTATATTTATTTTTTAATAGAAATTCGAATTTATGATCTCTTAATATAAACGAATATGTGTAATAGATTAATAAGATTGAATATGTGTACTTTTTATACTTTTTTATATGTTTTTTTTTTATAAATAATCTATTACACATATTCGTTTATATTAAAATTATTGTTATTTCAATCTTATTATAATGATTAATTTCAAATTTCATTGAAAGTGTACCTATTAAAAGACGCAACAAAAGAAAATAAACATTTATCTCAAATTATGATATTTAAATTTTATATTATCTCTTTTTCTCACTTCGCCAATGCCAGAACAGCCATGGGAGCGCTTTCCACATTGTGACTTTCATTTTCATTTAAAATAAATTAAGCATACTAAATGGAAAATTATTGTTTTTTAAAATATATATATATATAATTTAACAACTAAGACAATGGATGGAATGTAACTCCATTTTCATTAAATAATTCATCATGCCTGCTTAATTCCCAATTATGCCCCTACTTAATACTCGATTTTCCCAATCTAATTTGTTAGCTTATGATTAAAAAAATATATCATATGATAATCATGATCCACATTCTCTGTCGCAGTGGTTGATCAAAGTCTTCCCATGTTGTTTAATTAAAATTTTAATTGCGTATTATTATAATACAAATGCGTGGAAATATTCTTCCATTTTCCAATAAATAAGGGACGATATTAAGAATTTTGAAATGATCAGGAAGTAGAAGATAAACTTCCCTAATTAAAAAGAAAATGTTTCATTCATAGTCCAAATGTATATATTTGAAATATTGGATGACATTAAATTAATTTAAAACGAATCCAAGACGAAAAGTAGGTGGAGGGGCATGTGAGCAATTAAAGGAGAGTAGAGGGGTATGGATAAAAGTGGAAATAAAAAAAGTAATGTATTATTTGAGAGCAGAACGGAGCAGCGTAGGATTTGCTGAAGCCTGAAAATTACTGTGCCTCTTTTTTTACTGGTTAAAGTACCCTGAAAATAACTGTTGTGCTTTGTTTAGTCACATTTTGTCTTTATATTCTATGGGAATTTTTAAAAAAA
This sequence comes from Sechiopsis laciniata, assembly GCA_037833695.1. Taxonomy (NCBI): domain Eukaryota; kingdom Viridiplantae; phylum Streptophyta; class Magnoliopsida; order Cucurbitales; family Cucurbitaceae; genus Sechiopsis; species Sechiopsis laciniata. The sequence goes on along the minus strand of JBBMKA010066445.1, from coordinate 5,845 downwards.
ATATATTCTACCTTATATTTAGTTCAACTAAATTCGATTTTTGGTGGTAAATCTAAATACGCACGGATTTTCTTTTTATTTTTTCTTTTTTATTTTTATGTTTCTTAATATCCAAACTAATTAATGCACAATTACATATTCCCATGATTTCTAAACACATAATGTTTGGGTGTAAAAAAAAATTAGTACACTAATTTTTAGATAGATGGTTATCATTAATTGAACTCATTATATCTTAATTTTTTTTAAAATAAATTAACTGCTAACTTATGATTGTTCATAAACACGTATTTGATGTCAATTAAATTATACTAACTTATGAGAATACTATGTGTTTCCTTATAACTTCAAAACATCAAAATATACTCTATAATTTTAAATATTAAGACTATAATTTCATAAAACTCTCAAAAATAGTTTTCGAAGATTATAGGCTGAGTTTTATTAAACTACAGAGTAGTTTTAACTTTGAAAATCATTTAAAATAAAATTTTAAATTATCGATCAAATTTGTAATTTAACCACAAATTTATTTATCAATAACCAAGGTTCGAATTTATATGTCATTAAAAATGTCTGATATCTCAATTTTATAGAAATATAGATGGAAATAATGATAAAATATCGACGTTCTGAAAAAAAAAAAAAAAAATATCAAAACAAAACACTAAAAAAGTATTCACTTTTTAATAAAGTTAAAATATTTGTTATACTATTATATTCATATTATGACACTAAATTTTATTTTAATATTTTATTGATTGTGTACCAAATAATAAAAATATGGATTCATTCTTTTTTTTTTTTTTTTTTTTTTTTTTTTTTTTTTTGGGAAAAAAGAGGGATTCATTCTTTTATCAATTACTAACATATAAACATATGAAAACGTCATTGCAAATTTAATATGATGTCTATCATTTTCAGGTTCATTAAATTAACTTTTCTGAAAAAAAAAATCATTAAATTAACTTTAATAGACGGTGAAAGGAAATGTTTTGAAGTTTGGATGGATTAGTGATGAAAATATATTGATTTCATTTGAGTTTGAAATTGAAATTGACCAAAGTAAAAAAGAACAGTAAAAAAAGTAAAGTAAAAGAAAAGTGTAGAATATATATAAGAAAAAAGGTTGTTGAAGAGTTGAAAGTTAAAAAGATTGGTTTTAAAAAAAAAAAGAAAAAAGAAAAAAAAAAAAGAGTTATTGGTGAAAAATAAAAGGGAAGTGTCAGAGATTGTGGGGCTGAAAGAATTGGAGAGGAGAGTAATTAATTGCAAGGTCTCTGTACTGAGTCTTGTCAAACAAAACACACACATCATTCATATTTTCATATATATATATTTTTTAATATTATTTTTATATTTCAAAATTTAGGATTTTTCAAAAATTTTTTTTTTAAAAACCTAGCAGATGCAGATCCCATCAATGATATTTTCAGTGCTGATCTTCATTTCTTTCTGTTCCCAGACATTTCCCTTTTTACCCTTCATTAATTACTGATTTACATTTTATTACCCACATTTCTACTTTTGTTTCGGGATTTTCATGTACCTTTTGTTTTAATTACTTTGACTTGGCAAAAAATAAAATGAAGAAGTTACTTTTGGGTGGTGTTTGGTGGTTAAATTTATATTCAGATTTAAAAATAAGTATTTTATAATTCTTCCTTAAAAAATTAGATTAAAATAAGTTCTTGTAATTATTTAAAATAATTTATTATTTTTATTTTATTTATCATTTTTAATTATTCAAGATAATTTCTCATTACTATGTATTTATTTCTAACTCCTTCAAAATAATTTATTTTTAACCCATTAATCCTAATTATTATTTTCTAACTATTCAAAATAACTACTCATTTTAAATCTAAATTTAAACAAATTATTGTCTTTTAACTCATTTATTTAAAAACCACATCAAAAGAGTTTTGGCTACAACTCTCAATTTCTAAATACTCAAAATAACTCTTCAAACTAACTATTCGTCGAAACACCTCCATTGATTTCAATGATTTCAATCATACCAAGTAAAAAGGAAAAATACATGTTATTTATTTATTTATTATTATTATTATTTTATTTTGAAATAAGGAAAAATACACTTGGTGTCCTTGAGTTTGGAGTATAGTTTTGATGTGGTTCTTAATTTTCTTAAATGTTTCAATTTTAACTTTAAGTTTTGATTTTTGATTTTTTACTTTTGTAAATATAAGTAGTAGCTCAGCGACATCAATATTCATCCAATGACTAGAAGTTATTGATTCCCTTCCCTAAATTGTTGTAATCTCAAAAAGTTTTGATTTTGATTTTTTATTTTTAAGTAAAATTTTGAATTTAATTTTCATTTGCTCAATGAATTTGTAAGTGTTGCATTTTATGATTATTATTATTTTTTTTAATTTCAAGTAAGTTTCTATATTTTATTTTAAAAGTGTTATTCTTTTAGTCCTTGTATTACTTTTCCATTATTTATGATTAAATTAGTAATTATATTAAAATTTAACATTTTCATCACTATAAAATTAATTTAAAATACTATGGATAGATCATAATTGTTTTTAAATGAATTAAGAAAAAGGCAACACTAAGAAATAACAAATAGCATTAATGATGAAAATTTTGGAATAAAAGTGAAATTTTACAATCTAGAGACTAAATTAAAAATAATTTATTTTAAAAGAGAAACTAAATAAGAACGTAACCTTTCATTTTGGAATTAAAAAATACTTAAATATTTCATTTTGGAATTCTACCCGCATCCAAACTTATTGATTGTCTAATTGTTGAACAACAACAATAGAAAACGACATGAATATCTTATGAATCAAGATGTCATGGCTTTAAATTTTCTCATCTTTAATTGTTGAACTAAAAAAAAAAAAAAAAACATATGAAATTTATAATGAACTAAAATAATATTTAATAATAAAAATCATTAATTAGTTTTTTAATGTGACAAAAACATTGCATAATATTCTCCTTCATAGCTTTGATGTATCATTATGAATTATCAAATAAATCAATGTGAATGTATGGCCCTATTTTAGAAAAAGTTTATGTGTCCCCATCACTTCCACCCATTTCCTCTTCTATAATTATTTAAATGTATTCTTACCAAACTCTATTTACCTTTTCATATATTTAACCCCTATTTTCATTTTTTATTCAATTTATTTTCTTTATTGGTTCTTCAAAATCTCATTCATTTATCACCCCTACTCAAATAATTGCCTTCTATTGTGGGCAATACGTTTTGGTGCCTTACATGTTAGGTACTTCTTTGTTTGCATCATAATAGTGATTCACGAGTATCTTATATTCGATATAAAGTTTCATCTCAAAATTATTTGACAATAATTAGTGCTATAGCATATTTTTTCCTTTATTCAAATTGAGATCTTCAACATATCTCTAAAAATGTATAATATTGAGGTTCACTAATTTTAGATTAAATCTAAATTTCATTATTAATTTTTTTTTTTAATAGAATACTCATTTGAGTTGTTTTTTAGTTCTACAATAATTAAAGATTGAAAAATTCAAACACATGACCTTTTGACTCATGAGCCACATTAATGCTACTAAATTATTGCTCGTATTAGTAATACTCATCTGAGCTTAATTAACTTGATTACCATATTATATAGTATGAGGTTCCACTTAAAAGTCATAAAATTACGTGTACTAATGTGAGATTCTTTCTAAAATATAAATGCCCATCTTTAAAAGGAAAATTGAGTTGAAGATTATTTGACAAAATGTTAAATCGCCAACTGACTCAAAGTTTTAAAATAATGGTTATACTAAATTTAATTATAGAAACATTTCAATACTTTTTATTTGATTTGAAATTTAAAAATGTATTAAAAAAAAAAGGGAATTATATTTTACTTAAGCTTAATTGTTGAAGAGCTCGACAAGTTTTAGAAGAGCAATAATTCTAGGTAGTTTACGTCCTTGATTGAGGGGAGTGATAATTAATTTTAAAACCTGTCAACTTTCCTCAACAAATTAAATTATACATATCTCAGATTTCCAAAGTTACCATTCTAACAAAAACGAGTTCTAACTTAGCTATTACTTTTAAATAATTGAGTGACAAATATCAATTCTCGAAATTGAATCCGTGATCATAATCTTCAACTGAATTTGTACTAAATAATGAAACGTCCATCAAACCATCGTTCCTTTGATATAATTCTTTTTAACTTTGGAGTCATGGTTGCACAAATTATTATTGAAGATGAGCTCAAATAACTAGAAAGAGTGCTCTAGAATTTATTAAATATTAATAGTAAATAAACTAACAAATAAACAGTTTTTTGTCTTGATTCACCAACTCATTAATTTATGGGTTATTTTGTTTTATTTAAAAAAAAAAAAGGGTGATTTAGTAACTTATTTACTAACTTACTCACATGTCAGTAAATTACCATAGACGGTAACTTATTAAAAAAAAACATAGAAGACAACTACTTTGTAAGGAATCTATGACAATGTTCAAATAAAAGCTATCAAATTAATAGGTATATAGATACAAATATTAACCATTCATATAATTATTAACCTTCATTACTATATATAGTTAAAAAATATGTATGTTAACAGATTAAAGGTAAATTTGATAATCGTGCAACCGCTTACAAGAATTGTATTTCAAATACAAACAGCTCTTTTGTACTAAAAAAAAAAAAAAAACGAATTTCAAATCATCATTTTTTAATTGTAATCAAGATAGCTTAAATGGGAGATTTTAAAATTTTCAAACATTTTTTTTTAATGTTTTCCAAATTCAAATATTGTAATTTTAGATCTCCAGAAGATGGAAATCTCAAATTTTTATTTCTTGAGTTGAACAAAAGGTAAATGCGACAATTGACTATTGTGACATCTAATTTAGCTTTTAAAATAAATATAAAGTAGGATACATTAACCTAACAACATCATGTAAGGTCTTGCTTTAATTCAATAATAATAAATTTATCGAAAGGGTTGATGGCGTGTTGGTATGATTTGATTAGTTGTAATCCAATTTAACTTTGTACTCACAAATTCGATAAATATCGATCATAAAAATTGATATTTGACTCGACTGTTATTTTAGAATAGTACCTTCTATGTAACATTTGTAATCTCTCTCCCTAATTTGATTTGAAAAAACAAAACAAAAAAACAAAAAAAAAAATTGTAAATTTAAACTAGCTCAAAATTGTTTTTTTTTTTTTTTTTAAAAAAAAAGAGACAAATATAGAAACAAAATAAAGGTAGGGAAGAAATTAAAGTAACATAGTGCACGAAAAGATGCCATGCCGATAGAGACGGAAATTATGTAATAGTCAAAACCACATTTACTTATTTACAACCTAAAGTTTAAAGTCATGTAATCATTGATTTCGCTCTTAAAACAAAACCTTAAATTTTACCGCCTTAATTTGGCTCTACTTTTTCTTTTAAAAAGTGATTTCATCCATGCTCTCATTTATGAACTTTATTTGATCGTTTGATAAGATTAATAAATATTTGTTTTTTTTTAAGAAAACAAATGATTGATTTTGTAAATTTTATCATCGGTCGATAAGATAAATAAAATCATACGTAGGGATAAGATTGTAATTTAAAAAAAACACACATCTAAGTAATATAATTTTTTTTTGTTTGAGAAACAGCTAAGTAATATCTAAAATTTAAGAAGGGAAAGTGTAAAATTTGATAAGTATTTTTTATTTTTATTTGTAAGCGTCTGATTAGCTTGCATACCTCTCAATTAATTTTATGGAACATACGAATTAATTTTACAACATTTAAATATAAATAAATAAATAAATAAATAAATAAATATATATATATA
>JBBMKA010066425.1:0-16486 GCA_037833695.1 Sechiopsis laciniata | reverse complement strand
ATATATTATCTTCTATGTTATAAAGATGATGAAAATCTAAATATCTAAATAATATTGTAAATATCTTTGCATTTTTTAAAAAAAAATTATAATAGAAGATTACAGATGACATATTTGTAATTTAGAGTGTGGCTTAAGGAATAAAATCGTTAAAAAAAGATTTTCTACTTAAGCCACATTTAAGGTAGTATGATACGTAACAAATAGACTAGACTCCGAGGACTAAATGTAATCGTCTCCCTTGTTGTATTTAAAAAGTTTTTCTTTTTTATTTTTTTTATTTTGTATAATCATAAAACGGAGCAAATTTGGAAATTGACAATTTACAGCTAAAACAAATGTCAAAATTGCCTGTCCATCTCTATTTTAGTTTAACAATATTTCACAAATCTATATTTTATATGGGTTGAATGATGTTTTTAGCAAGGGTTTAATTTGTAGGAAAGATATTAATGCCTAAATCATCGAATGATTTTTAAATCTTTTTTGTTTTTAGGTCAATAGTTATAATGATAAAGATTCACTACTTCACTTGTGGGTCAAACATAGAATTTACATTTATTAATTTATCTACTCAAATTTGCTAAGAATCTCATATTGTAAAATAATGAGGAGACTAACTTTATAAGATATGATAGATTATTCTTCTTTTTTCTAATGATTTTGAAATGTAACCTAATAATAAAATTCTCAGTCATTCAACTACTTATCCTTTGTAATACTTCAAATACATGCAACATTAGATTTTTCTAAATGATTGGTCGAATATAATATTAATAAGACTAACCCATTTTCATGCTAACTAATATAAGGGCCAAGGGAGGAGTTAAAATGGGAGTTTTATGAAAATGTAGAGATGAAATATAATAACGTATGATTATGAATTTATAAATAAGTGTTTAAAACATTGCATAATATCATAATTGTTTATAAGTCATCCAATACAAAATTTAAAAACTATTTGAAATAAAATTAAAAAGAAAAAATTGTACTAAATGAATATTCTCACAAAATAATTATAAATATAGACAAATTTTAAAATATTTACATCCATAATAATTAATATTATAAATATTCATTAATATTATAATTATAATAAAGTATGTGACATTACTCATTAATACCAATAAATACTTTAACGAATTTTTTCAACCTAACTAATTTGAATTATTTTGTAGATAGACTAGTTTGGTAAGTTTCTTGATTAAAAAATGTATAATCTATTTATATTATAAAAGTTCAAGGATAATGAACCCAACAACAAACAACACCGAGCATGAAATGTGTGGTGGAGAATAAAAATAGAGAAGTGATTTATCATATTCTTTTTTAAACATGGAGAAGTGATTTATATTCCAATAATTATTAAAGATATGATTGACACTTTTTTTTTTTAGAATAACCAGTAAAATAGATTAAAGAAGCCCAAATTAAAAAATTGATGTGGTCATAACCAACTCTACTTAGTAAAGCATAAATACAAGAGTGAAATCCTCTATCCACACTAAATTTTGGACGAATTATCACCCAATTTAGTCGGCTAGACCATTAGACTCTCTCTTGCACCAAATAAAAAAGATATCTTGAAAGTGCTTAGAAATAAGTTTGATCTCTACAATCAAATCCCCTAATTTAGTTTGACAAGTCAAACGATTATTTAATAATTGAATAGCTGTTAGTGAATTGGATTCCACCAAAAAAAATAAAATAAAATCAAAACTCACATCCACAATTGTGATCAAACAATTTTGAATAGCCATTGCTTCTAAAAAATGTTGGATCACTCTCCAATTAATAGGAAAGACATACGGCTCACATAACTTTACCAAAATGATTGCTAGCGATTCCACCAAGGCCACTTCTACTCAACGACGCTAAATCTGTAATTGCATTAGTATTAATTTTAAAGAAACTTGTGTTAAAAGGCCAGCTAGGAAGGGAAAGTGATAGCTCTCAAATAGGTCATTATTTAGGTTGAATTATTAAGCATTTTATTAAGGGATCAGAAAGTTTTTTGAGCTATTAGAAGCATTTTGCGAATAAAAGTGTAGAAATCAGCACGTGTACAGAAAATAGCATCATCAGCGCATTATGCAAATTGTATACAAATATTATACAATTTCGTGCTAAAAAGCTATTAAATGCAGGAAATGCTAAACACTTATGCTGGAGGAACGAAACAATGCGAGCGGCGATGCACATAGAACAATCACGCGTTCACAAGGCGGTCGCGCTTGAGAATCACACAAACATAGAAATAAACAAAGAATCAATCAAGCAATTAAAGTGGTGTCAATCAAATAAATTCCAGCAGAAATCAAGAAATCCTACATTAATGAAGATTTTCCAGCTCACCTAGGCTTGCTGACCAAGTAAATCAACTCTATAAATTGCAAGAAAGAAGCCGAAGTTTGGTGAGCTGGTCGGATGGCCAGAAGCCGATCCGAGTGAAAAATAGCTAATTCAGATGGTTAGAAACCGATTCATGCGAGAAGCAACTGGTGGTGACTGTAGGAGCCAATGACAAGAGGACTGCACATTTCACAGCCGTGCCAATTCCATTTTAATGTTTTTCTTAGGAGTAGTTATAATTATAAACATTTAGTAGTCGTAATAAAATCTGCTGATTTAAACTTCTTACTGTGTGTTCATTGTTATGCTGCATTATAAGAATCTTGAATGAATTTTCACGAATAGAATCATGCTTAGGAGCGTAGGTTAAAGAGTTTTACACTGTTGTGTTTGTTTATTTATATGTATATGCGTCGCCTGGCTATCCATGTATATGACTTGTGGTAAGTCGGAAGGAGGAACCACATGGACATCCAGTATGCTACTGTATGTTGAATGTAAGTCTTTGCATCATTTAAGGAGTTAGAAATAACCTCATTATTGCTCACGTTGCCCCATTTTACTTTGGAGTTCACAGCAGAAGCTGTCATTTCATAAATCACTAAGTGTGGAAGCACTTCTTAGTTGAAAGAAGTGAGAAACTTGATAACTAGACTGCGTTCTTAACATCTTCTATAACTATTTATTTATCTTTACTCATTGTATTCATATTTATTTCTGTCAGACATTTGCATATTTTTATTTCCACATTCAAAACCAAAATCAAACAAACATTTACAACCCATTTATTTACTTTTCAGCATAACTTTTGTTTTAACAGTATTACTTCTAGACATCAATCTCTGTGGGATCGATAAAATATATATTTATTACTTGCTGCAGTTTCGACCGCGTATACTTGCGCGTAAGCGATTCCGAGTCATACTTAACTTTAAGTTCAGAACGCAATTCAGTTCAGAAAGATAGGGAAATTTCTCTTTCCAACGTTTTGCCAACTAGGAAGTTTTTTTACGTCAGTTCGTATCCAAACTTGTAAACCCGTGCTATTGTTTATTTTGTTTTTTTTTTTTTTTAATGTTTTCAAATTTTTCCTTATTTTCCTTAACTTCCCCCTTTTTTTTTTTTTTGACGTTTTCAACTCTTATAAGGGTTTGCTTCACTATTTTTTTAGTTATATATTTTTATTTTTATTTCCTAATAAACTTTTTTCCTTTAATCTTTTAATTACATTTTTGTTATAGTATTTATTCAAAAGTGTAAATTGTCAAACTTAGAATTCGAACTTGAATGCTTTCTTAAGACGGGAATTAAGTGTATATTTAAAATCAACTCATTTATTATTAGTTATTTGATTATGTTTATTTATTATCTATTATTTATGTATATTTTTTCTTTTAAAATATAATATTTATCGTATCTTTTATTTTTTTATATCATGTTATTTAAATAATATTTGTAGTTATTTCTGCATTTGAAATTTGTCATAGAAGTTATATATTAGTAAATATTGAATTTATTATTAATTAAACTTTTCTAAACATATATTTTTGTAAAAGAATTATAAATAAATATTTATATATTTTAGATACAATTACTCTAAATAATTAAATTAGCTTTTTTTTTTTTTGTTGTAACCATCTCGATTTAGAGGGTTTTAACTTAGTTTTTTATTTTATGAAAAAAATGTTTCGATCTATTTATTGCTTTTGTTTCAATTATAAAATTTAATGAGTTTAATGATTTGAATGGCTTTATTTCATATATTTGGTCGTTTTAATGATCAAAATCTACTAAACTTTAAATTTCATTTAAATAATAAATCAAATCAAATAAATCTCAAAATGATATTTTAACAACATAGAAATAAAAATGTAATTACCTGTTAATTTCAAAATCTATTTAGGTCATCAAATCGAATTTATTATTTTTGTAGTTCTCTCAAATTCAATTTAATTACATGTTTTTTATTTGTTTTGTTTTTTTTTTTAAGAAACATGTTTTTGAATTGTCAATGGCCTTTGGAAGTCTAAATTCGGAGAGAGGTTGACAGTGAGAAATTGCTATACATTTGTTATTTATTTTTAAAAAATATTGTTAATATTATTTTATAATGAATTTTTTAGTCAACTGCTTGTTAGCACAAGGATTTCACTCCAAGTTTGATATTACAATTAGTTTCTTAAAAATGTATTCTAATAACAAGAGGATATTAAAATATAGAGAAAAGTTGACCATTTTCATATTTGCAGTTAATTTTCACATTATTTTACTTTTCGTTTCTAATAAGAAACATTTTAAAATTTAATCTCTTTTTCTTAAATTTTGAGTTTAATTTTTATTTGGCTCATAAATTTTAAAATGCTTTACTTTTATCTATTTTTCTTTAAAATACATGTTTTTCTAGATGGTTTTGATTGGTTTGATCATTTTTCTTGAATATATTCTTGGGTTGGTTTAGAGGACCGGTCAACTCATTTTTCTGGTGGCGTTTTATCAAATTATTGAGATTATTTTTAAAAGTTTATCAAACTATAAAATGAAATTATAACTTTTAAAATTACACAAATTTTAACACCTATTCCTTATTAACCTTCGTTATTATATATAATTATTTTACTAGTTAAATTAATGTAATTAACAATATTTATTATAAACATTAACTAAATAGTTTTAGTCCGTGAAAATGAACGTGGTGTCAGTACCAATTATATAAATAACTATTCAATTTAACTTTAAAAAAAAAACTATTCAATTAAATATTTATTCTTTTTTAGTAATGAATTGATTTTTTTTTTAATTAATACTTGGAATTAATTTTGAGTGTTTTGTTACTTAATCTATTAAATTTAGGTAGGGCTATCACGATTAATTTCATAAAATAAAAACAAATCTAATTTGTTCCTATTAAATTTGGATAACATTTTCATGATAACTCCGAAAAAAACATAATTTTAATGATATCATGTATAATCTAATAATTAAGAAGTTAAATGTTCCAAATAAGGGTGCAACATAAAACCGAAAAACTGAAAAACCAAACCGAACCAATCCAATCCAATGAATCGGATCGGTTTTTTAGCACAAAATCGGACATATCGGTTTGTAATTTTAAAAAACCGAAAATATTGGATCGGTTCCGGTTTTCATTTTAAAAAGTCAATAAAAATCGATCCAAACCGAAGTATACATATATATTTTTTGAGATTACAAATAAATATATATTTTGTCAATAAATCATATAAAGTTATCTTCCTTCCATTATTTTGAAGATTTTTTAAAGTGTTGAAGATTTTCTTAATCCTATTTGAGTAAAAAACATCTTAAATAATTTTTAATAAGTTAAAAAATACTTCCGACTTTTAAAAATATTGTTGCTTATGAGATTTTTTTATGAAAAATATTTTTGATATGGTAAAAAAAATTGGACATCAGATCGGATCTAAAACCGAACCGAACCAATTAAAAACCAAACCAATGGTTCTATCCTTTATTGAACATTAGATTAGATTAATTTTTTGAAAACCGAATATATCGGTTTGGTTGTCGGTTTGGTACAAAACCGACAAAAATTGAACCGAAATCACTCCTAGTTCCAAACTTCCCGCATAAAAAAAAAAAAAAAAAATCATGTATAACCCAATACAACAAAATCTTATTTCTATGCCTATTATTCTCAAGTATTTTTTAATAACCGAGAAATTGAAGCTAAGCACCACTCCAATACAAGGCGCCTACACCCACTCAAGGCACAAATTTAAAAAACAATAAGAGGTTTTAGAATTCAACTCACTCGTGAATTTCAAACATAATACCTCATATATATATATATATAAAATTTATCTTTTGAGTATTTATAAAACCTTAAAACAAACAACCATAAAACCTTAGCTCCTAGCACAACAAAGGTCTGGTGAAATCAAATAGTTAAACCAAAGCCAATCAAGTTATTGCACAAATGGAGAAGTTTCCAAGTCAAATTGGAGGCAATTGGATGACGCAGTGGTTGAAAACTTGGGCTTTGAGGGTATGCTGCCCTCAAGGTTCCGAGTTCGAGACTCACTTGTGACATTACTCTTTCGATGTCTCCGATGCCTGGCCTAGGGACGGGCGTGGTTACCTTTGTTCAAAAAAAAAAAAAAAATTGGAAAACAGAGGTATGCCCTAACACATTGCACACTATTTTGTTTCCTATGCAAGCAACTGATATAGGGTACTTAGAAACTCAGGAAAGTGAATAAGTTTGTGCTTTTTTTATACTTTAAAATTCAGTGTGTTTATTAACATTTTCCTTTCTGTAATCTCCTTACAGAGATATTTCTAATTCTTACCAAAATGTCTTTAGAGGATGGTCTGGTGATAAGGATTTGGGATGTCTACAAATACTCTACGAAACCCCGAATTCACCATGTCGATACTAGTTTTAAGGACTAGTAGGAAAGAATTGAGTCTTTTTTTAATTCCTGAATGTCATATTAGCTTACACACATCTCGACTATTCTTGTTCTAAAAGTTAAAACTAAAAGAAAACGCGGATCAAAGAAGTCTGGAATTTGTTTTAGACACTAGACAGTATTTACTTCCTCTTAACTACTGATAAAGAGATTTGGAGCTTTGTGAATCCAACCTTCATTCAAATGGTTCTTAGTCTATAACTTTATCAATCAGAATTATCTTTCTCATAGTTTAAAGTTTGGTTGTGGTGTTCATTACTTCATTCCCATTCCCTTCCAAACATTCATGAATTCAAGGCTACCCAGTTAAGGTTAGGAATGAGGATACTCTCAGTTTTGCTCAGGTAAAAAGTCCTACATTAAACATCAAATGCTTTTTTTTTAAAAAAAGAAGAAAAAAAATCGAGAAATCAGAGCTTAGCTCCTCTATACCCAGGACACCACTGGTCTGTCCCTAAGCTGTGGCATCGGGATACATCAAAAGGTATTCTAATTTAAACACTCTTTAACAGTCTCAACCACTTAGCTACTCCTTAGGGACCACCAAATGCAAAGGTATATTTCCCTTATTTTTTATCCCACTAAACTAATTGCACAAAGAAATTGACTTGTCCCGTCGACCAGACCTAGCATTTACAGTTGTAAAGAATTTAAAAAAAAATGTGGATCAGTTAAAGTTTCTCATCTCTAATCCAGACATGAAGTCAAATTCTGCAACTATATAGCATTAAATTATAAATCTATATTCAAACTATACAAAAGTTGAGTTCATGGACTTACATTTCCTTCAGGTCCATGTCAATCAGTCAATGTTGTTCATCTGGGCATAATCATCTTCCAGAACAAATTCCATGTCGCATTGGAAGCGGCTTGCACCGTCACCGACTGTCGATGGTTGTTCGCCTAAGCTTTCCTCTAAATGATCATATTCTTCCATGATGAACCTTTGCAAATAATCAACAACTTCTTGATCATACTGTTGCTTGAGCTCCATCAATCGACGGTACTGGTCGGCTTTGATTTCGATTTCACTCTTCTCAAGTTGAAGGCGATATATCATAGCCATTGCCTCTTCAACTGCACTAGCAGCTGCCATTTTTTCCTTCTCAAGCTCTTCAAGAGCCTCCTTCTTAAGCTTCCTTTCATTCTTCACCAATTCTCTTAATTTTACGACATCGAATTCGCCATCTTCAGAATCGACATCATCCTTCTCTTCAATCGCAACATCACTATCTAAATCCACAGCCCATTTGAAATATTCAGCTAAATTTATCTTACTAAACAAGAATCCATTCTTCTTCAACCAATTCAATCGCCTATTTGGACGAGTTAGCACGGTTTTCGAATCCCAAATCTTAACAACACGAGTTTTCAACCAAAACCCACCTCTTACATTATCAAATCTCCCTCTAAAATCACAAAGAAATTGCATCAAATCCCCACCATGGGAACTAAACCGCAAAACCTTAAAACTAATCCAAAACAGCAGAAAAAGCCCCAAAATGATGAAAGTCCTTGGGAAACACTCAAACACCAAAACCCAGCTTATAAACTCACTGCCCTGTTTCAAAATCTTGTTCAAACGCGAAACAATGCCCATAACCAAAAACCCAACAAAAACCCCTCAAGGAAATCTAAGAACACAAACCCTCATAAATTTTTCCCCAAACGGGAACTCCCAATTTATAAAGGAAAACAAAACGACCTAGCGATTCATCCAAATAGCAAATAAAACCGAAAATGTGGCTGATTAAGAGCAAAGTTTCACTGAATGGATCGGTTCTAGGAGTAAAAGAGTTCAATGAGGATTACCTCCGGCGAAGATTGAAGAAAAAGAAGCAGAGATTAGCCGATTAGAAGAAGATTGGATAACAGAATGAAATCATGAATGATAATTGGGTGAAATTGAAAAATGTGGAAATAGGATCGCAATGGCGCATGCAAACTTGGATAATGGCGTACGATCGTGACATTGAAGGCGATTCGTGCTCTACGTGGATTCGAATATCTTTTCTTTCTATCACTTCCTCACCAACGTAATTTTTTTTTTTCCTTCTTTCTAAATAATTATTCTCATTCCATTTCTCTCATTTATTATTTATATAGTTTTCTTTTTGGAAAAAAATATTTTTTTTGTCGTTTCAATTTAGTATTATATTTCAAAATTGAATACGATAATTATCACTTTTAATGATATATCAATTTTGAAATTAAAAGTGAAAATGATGATGGATCATTAGAAAAATTTTAAATTTTAATGATTATTTTAGTTTAGTGTTAATTTAATTTTTACAAGAAAATAAATATAAAAGTCAATTTACAAAAAAATACAAAAGGACTAAAAGTGAATATTGAAATATAAAGGATAAAAGTGTTCAATTTTAAAATATAGGGACTAAATAAAAACTAGATTCCAAATTTATGAATTTAAAATGTAAGTTTTCATTTATATGTTAATTCAACAACAATTGATAGTGATGAATTTGAACTTGTAAACTCTTGATTTTTAATTATATAGTTTTTTTTTAATAGAACAATTCATTTAAAAATTCAAACTTATGATTTATTTATCTTAAGCGAATATGATAAACTTTTTTAGTCTATAAATTTTAGGGCTAGGAGTTAATAAATCCGAGTTCAATTATGAATACTAAATATATAGTTTTTTTTTATTGGCTCGAGATTTTGGAATTTTGTTCTTCCAAATTCGGCGTAGGATCAAAAGTGAAATTGAGGGTCGTACAACTATCTCAAACGTGAGATTTTGAAAAGAGGATACCTGAAAAAGTTGAATCTTACATATTAATTATTAATTTATAGATATTAAGCTTTGTAATCCATTTATGACCGTGATATTAAATTAGATTACTACAAACAACCTGCCACTAACTAAAAAAAAGCTTTGTAATCCCAATAATTTAAAGAAATCGTCGTTTTTATTTCTTTGAGATATATAGAGAAAGAAATCCATGCTGATTATGATCATCATTGTCGTCATTCATAAATTTTATTTTGTTTCTAAAAAAAAAAGTTTTATTTTATTTTAATAATATTCCTATAGTTCTTAATAAATACGAGAAAAAGGTAAAAGTTATATTACAGTGTCCAACGGATGACAAAAATGGGAAGGTTATAATGGAAATTAAATAGAACTTTTATCGATGTCAAAAAAAAGAAAAAAAAAATATATATATATATATGCACACACTTTTATCCCTTAAAAAAAACTTTTCAAAATTTCTCAATACGGGAAACAAATTATGAGCCAAGCAAAAAGGAAGGATTGGTTGTCCTTGATGCAAAAAATAAAGTTTTCTATCTTTTTTCACCTTTAAAATTTCAAAATTGAAAGTTTTTTTTTTGAAATTGAAATTTATTTATTTATTTTCAAAATTGAAAGATTACACGTGTATAATATTTAATGTAAAAATTTGGCCCATTATGACAATTTTTTTTTGTTATTTTAATCAAATATCTTTTTTTTTTTTTTTTTTTTGAGTTACAAATAAAATATCTTCATTAAGTTGAACATAATCAATTAATTTTCAAACATTAATATCACATGCTTAAATTATAAAAGATACGTATGGTACAAAATTAATAAAATTTTAAAAAATTAAAGCCAAATTTTGTTTTCGTTCGTTCGTTTGTTATTATTTTTAAAATCAACAAATGATTTGGAAGGAGAGATTGAACCGTATACTTAAATAATACATTGCGTTAATTGAGCTATACTTTTTTTTTTTTAATTGAAAAAAATACTAATTATATGAGCCTTCTCAAAATTATTCATAGAACAGTGCACTAATCCAACTTAAATTTGTGAACAAATTGATATAATTGACAATCATCAGTTTACCAATATTTTTAAATTTCTTATTACCAAAACGAGTGAAATAATTAACAGAAACTTATAAGGATAAAAATTGCAACAATTAATTAAATCAAGATCAAATTGAATAAAATTAAAAATTGGTAAAGAAGATGTCTAAGAGAATAATTCTATTGATATATTGAATAACTTTCGTAACCAGAAAATTATAGATTCGAATTCTTGAATAAAAAAAAGTAAAACTTGATTTCCCCTTTTATTTATTAATCAATATCCATATTTAAGTACATACATTCCACAATAAAAACACTTAACACATCCATCAAACATTAAAAAAAAAAAAAAAAACATCCAAACAATATTACTAAAGGGGAGGGAGAAGAATGATCATTTCATCATATAAGATGATAAGAGTGTAGCAAAGAAAGATGTTGGAATGGCTTTTGAGGGCAATTTTCATCAATATTTGAGTGATGTGGGAAATCAAGAGGCATTTTTGCAGCAGAAACTGATGTTTCATTTAGTACTTTCTCAAGTTCTTGGTGCACAATTGCATTGCCTTCTTCAGTAAAATGCACTCCATCACTACATTAAAAAGAAGATATTTTAGTTTTTGTACTTTTGAATTTTGTTTGTCCTCTAAAGAGTCCAATTTAATCTTTTATAGTCCTTTTTTAATTTTCTTTTTTCTTATTGAAATTGGTATTGAGCTTCTTTCCTTTTATATATATAAGGTAAAGTAGCTTTCTAAAACATATAGAGTACTTCGCTGGTAAGCGAAAGATAGAAGTAATTATATCAATCGGGATGGTAAAATAGACCCAAAAATGCGGTTAATTTTTATTCAGCACAGAGAGTACTTGGCTGGCTAACGTAAAGGAAGGGTCGAGAGAGGCTTATTGCAAGATCCACCCAACTCAGCTAAGCTAATATATATTTTTTAATTATCCAGCTTGACCCTATAACATTCGAATGTCAAAGAAATTCATAGAAAATTAATTTTTAAAAGATGAATTCATTATATTTTAATTTGTTAAGACCTTAAAATTGATTTAATAATGATAGTAAGTTTAAAATAGATAGAACATCTTTCATAAATAAAAAAAAATAAAAAAAAAAATCGATAGAACACATTATATATTTTTAAAATTTATAGAATACAAGAATTACTTTCTAAAAGAAAAGTTAATATAAAACTTATTATAGATATCAATTCTAAGCTTAATTTGACCGTATAAGAATTAAAATTGACAATTCGAAAGTACACAAATCATAAAAGAACAAACTTAAATCTAATTATGATTTAACATGCTATAGCTTTTTATTATTAAAATATTATTTTGGACTCTGTACTTTGAAGTTTTTTTTTTGGGCAAAAAAGTTCTTTAGGGTGTGTCAATGCTACAAAAAAATAAGGGGGAGAATGGAAAAGAATGATTTTTCATTGTTTGGGCCACCGAAAATCATTTCTCCTCTAATTGCGTGTTCCTAAAAATCACTTTTTCATTCTCCTGTTATCTATTTTTTATTTTTTCCACAACAGCTTTTTATACATCATATCACTATTTTTCACTTTCATCCTACTCATTATTTTATTTTCTCATAATCATTCCCTTCACTCCAAACACAAATATTTCACCCCATAATCATTCTCTTAATCGCACAAATAATTATTCTTCTCATAATTATTTCCCTCCCTGTTTTCTCCCTTATTCTCATTCTCCCATAATCATTACCATTCCCCTTCTCCCAAACCTACTCTTAATGAGCTCACAGTCCTTTTTTGATGTTCTCCTTCAATAGCTTTTAAAAATGAATTTAAATAAAAAGCAACAAATACCAAATAAAAAAGCAACCATAAACTTGAACTTAAAGTCTAAGAAGGTTGGTGGCCTGTTAACTTGGTTTATTGGTTGTAATTCAATTCAATTTTACGGTCATGAATTCAATCTTAAAAAATACCGTATTTGACTTTCATATTATTTTAGAGCAGTAGTACCCTCCTATGAAGCACAGACACGGATACAGACACGATAGAACACGGTGATACGCCATTTTCTTAAAAACTAGGATACGGATACGTTGAGGATACACTAATTTTTTTTTAGTAAATATGTAAATTTGGCACAAAATACTAAATGTTAATTACAATGGACGTCGATTAGGCATGCAGCGTTGGAGGTGGCGGCAAACGAGTATTTTAGAAGATGAAGACGAATTTTTTTTCATGATGAAAAGGGAAAGGTGGTTAGTTTTTTTGTGATAAATGAGAGAGATGACTTTTTTGTTTTACTTTTACCATTTTCTTTACCTTTTTATTATTTAGTTAACTAAAACACTAATTATTTTGGGTTTGAGTTTTAAACATTTGAGTTCAAATACCACACATGCTCACAAGATGTGTCCAAGGTGTGTCCGAGTCGTGCTCGAAGTGTGTCCAATTATTAAAAAAAATAATAAAAAATATGGACACGTAAAATGACGTGTTGGACACGTGTCCGGAAGAATGCGTGTCCGACACTGATTCTTTCATAGGTACCCTCTATGTAGGGTTTGTGCCTCTTATCCAATTTGAACCAAAAAAAAAAACTTAAACTTAAGAGACCTCTTATTTTGATACATATTATAAAAAACTTAAAGATAAATGGAATCACAGACCTGAGAAATTTTTTCTTCCAACCCTCTGTTTCCTGCATCGTGGACCATAAATCAATGGCGTGAAGATCCATCTCCTTTGCTACCTCCAAGCATTTTTTCGCATAAAGTCCATTCACTTCATTTCTTCTCTCTGGAAATTCCCTTGCTTCATCATCCCCACAAAGAGATCTAATAGATATTAACACACAAATTTCGATTTAGATGAAGTTTCCACGTTAAAAAGATGAGGAGATCTCACAATCTTAATAAGATAAACATGGTTACTACTTGAGAATCTTACATTGAAAAAAAAAAGAGAATCTCGCAATCTTTATAACATATTTGAGTTATTCATATCATTGCCAATTAGTTTTGAAACAAGACCTCATGTTTATCTAATAGTACTAGAGCACAAGTAGCCCAAACGAGTATTTAGTAATAGAAGAGGTATTCGACCCAAAAAAGGTGAACCCAAAAAGTATTGTCTTGAAAGGGCAGTTAAGGATCTCACATTTGAAAAATAAAAAGACGCCACAATCGTTTAAAGATATATGAATTACTCGACTTATAGTCAATTAGTTTTAATATGAAAATCCATGTTTATCTAATATATCTTTATAAGATATATGAGTTACTCGAACAAGATTTAGACAGAAGTCATACCGCACATATTCCTCACGCCCTTCCTCATCAACAGGCGGCGGAGTAATAAGTATCACCAGCGTAGTTGGGGAGTAATCCTGCAACCAAAATGCTACAACACAATGAGATGTAAATGGGAAATTACATCAAAACAATCAAGCTGTGTTGAATCAAAAGAGTGCTCCAATCTTACTTTTAGCTTCCACATCAAGAATTTTGAAGGGAAAGAAAGTCAAGTCATAATGTTTCTTAGCTAGATTGCATTAAGTGCTAGACTTTTTCTTACTAATACTTTAGGTGTTTTGGGTCCATCAAAATGAATCAAAATGAGTATAGCTCAATTAGCACAAGGCTTGTATTAACGATCTTGAGGTTAGATGTTCGATTACCCCACACCACATATTATAAAAAAAAAAAGAAAAAGGAAAAAAAAAAGGTGTTTTGGATCACCCAAGTACATGGCAATAGATCTCTAACAACTCATTTGTCTTATCCTAAGACATTTGGTTTACGCATACTCTTATGATGCTTAGTATCTTAACTAGGAGGTCACCATGGTTTGAATTTATTACTATCAATACAACAAATTAAAAAAGGCATACGATATTGAGTGGATATTAGATAATATGAGAAATCATCTCAAAACTAATTGCAAATGAGAGGAGTAGCTTACCACCCTCTCAAAATAGTATCTCTTTGAATTCACCATTTTCGAATTGAATACCAATTTCATTTTAATAGACTCGTTTGGATTTAATGAGTTATGATACCATATTAGATCATATAGACTTCAATCTCAAACTAAATTGACAATGAAAGAAGTAGTTCACCTTTCTTATAAAGGTTCTGAGGTATCTTCACTTTTTAAACGTGGGATACTCAACAATGAGCATGTTGAGAGGATCACACATTCAAAAGATGAGTAAACCTCACGATCTTAATAAGTTGCATAATGGACTAATCCTCTCATCGTCAATTAATTTTGAGATGAAACTTCAAACATATAATACACATTCAAATATATAATGCTCATTCAAATCATTATGATGTAAAAGATTCAAGCAATGAAGGAAGAAGTCACAAAACCTTCAACTGATTTACTATTTTTATAAGATTATCCTTATACTCTTGTAGAGGAACATGTAATCTTTCAAGTCTTCCCCCCAGCATAGATGCATCATTGGTCCCAAAGAAAACAGTCACAACAATGGGGGCTTTAGGAAGATCCTGCAGTACAAGTGATGCAAAACTTATTTAGAATGCAAAACATACATGGATGTTTCAACATATAAACTTTGGTAAGCTGAGCTATTACAAAGAATATCTAAAGGGTACATGTCAATTTTGTGCTACTAAACCCTGCAACTAAGGGACAAAAAATGTAATGTTGAAGCAAAATCAGCTCTTCTTGGATTGGCCTAGTGGTAAATTAGGAATACCATAGAAATAATAAAGAACTTAGAGGGAATGAATTGAATCGATGGTGACCACCTATCTAGGATTTAATATCCAGCAAGTTATTTGACAATCAAATATAACAGGATCACACCAATTTAGTTGTCAAAGTAACTAGCAGCAAGTTAAGTAGGTAGCTACCATAGATGCTCTAAGCACTTCATAACTTACCACACTCTTATTTAACCACTACATCAATCCAATGATAGTTCCAAGATCCCAACATAATGAAACAAATGCAAGTAGTCCACCCCCACACTACACTTGGAAAATCGAGTAAAACTATAAACATGTATAGGAATGATTTTGAAATGTCTAAAACCACTTAGGTAAAAATTAAATACTTCAAAAATGCAAAACCAAATATCAAAATGATTTCAAATCATCCACCATCATGAAGTGACCTAGTAGTCAAAGCAAGTATTGAAAATACATGAATTGACCACCTACTTGTTAAATAGTTTCATACAGATTCTTTTGACATCTAACTCTCGTGGAAGGAGTGCGAGACGCAACAAATCCACTATTATCATGGGTTTAAAGGCTTTCCTCCTCCAAACCACCACTCTATTGGTAATGGAATGGACCTTGAAACAAAGGTCTATTTATTAAAACCCAAAGACGTTCCCGACAATGCGAAGGAGAACGAGTGATGATTATTTATGTTGCAAGCAATGGTTAGAGCCTAGCTTTATTTATCAAGTCCAAAATAGCCCGCTTAGATCAGGCGGTATCTCTATAAAAGTAGTAAGCTTCAACTGAACCAGACACTCATGGATATATATATATATATATATATATATATAAGAAAACGATTTCAATCATCATGGAGTGACCTAATGATCAAGAAAATCTTGTGAAACTAAGAGTAGAAGGATTCAATCTATGGTAGCCACCAGTCTAAGGTGTATGTAAGCTGACACACTCGTGTCACCGATGTAAAAAAAAAAACAAAGATTTCAAAATGATCAAATTACTTTAAGTATGTAAAACAAAACACTAGAACGATTACAATCAATCAATTCCATCATTACAGAGTAACTTAAACCATTCAAAAACAGTCTGAAACATCCACCAAAAGTCATAAAAATCAAAGCAAACAAAGAAACAGAGAGAT
>JBBMKA010066414.1:0-16492 GCA_037833695.1 Sechiopsis laciniata | reverse complement strand
CTTAATTAGAATATCTCTAGGTGTCCTATAAATAGGAGTTATTAGGTCATTGTTAGAATATCAAAAAGTTGTCAATTATGTTAGTTTGTAACTTTTGGCTCTACGGGAGATTCTCTCTAGAGATTTTATTATAAAGTTGGTAGATTCTATCATTATTGTGCATGAATAGAATACTTTTTAGAGTTAGAATAACATTAAGTGAGGAGTTTTTGTATAAATGCGATGCAAGAATAACATTGAGTGAGGAGTTTTCATATAAATGCGATGCCTGCCTAATTAAGAGCTTCTATTAGAAAGTTGGGCAAAACTAGAGCTTTTAGGGTAAAAACTTGAATGTTTGAAGCCATTTTAATGAAATGCTAAAATAAAAATTTTTGCTAAATTATTGTTGAATCTGCATAAATTGGAAATGTTGTTTCGCATTCGAGAGGATCAATAGGGCAAGAGAAAATGTCAGTTGCAGCACAAAGTAAAGACTCAATAGACTTAAAATCACTATTGATCCCCTCGAATGCATCACTATCATTAGGGCAAGAGAAAATGTCAGTTGTCAGTTGCATCACAAAGTAAAGATCTTTAACACAACTTAACCTAGGGAAAGACGATTAGGAACGATAGCGAGAAAGGAATCTTTGGATCTAAACTTAGATTACGGTGCCGTCAATTGAAGTCTATAAATAGAAAGATTCTAGGCAAAGACGATTAGGAACGTGACTAAGAGACAAGGAACGATCGTGGAATTTGGAAGCAGTCGTGTGAAAACAAGCCGCACGAGTTGAGGAAATCAAGAAGATAGCTTGTCGCACAGACAAGGCCACGACTCCACCATTCTTCCACTGTGTCTCTACCGAGATTAGTTTTATTGTATTTTAGTTTAATGCTTAGCATGCTAGCTTTTATTGCATTCAACACTTTATTATTTTCTAACTTAGCGATAGGAAGTTCTTTGCTTTTCATAATACTATTGTTCCTAGTTTCTGCGAACTGATTTCTGTTGCAAGAGAACTTCAAGTCTGTTGATGCATTAAGCATTTGTTTTGAATGATATCTTGCTTCATTTTTATTCAAGTATTTGTTTATTAACTCTACAATTGTTTCGACAACTTAACTTCAACCGTTAAATGTTTACTGCTTTCATCATGTTGTCTTCTGGTTGTTTCTAGTCGATGTTGGGCTAAGCATTATAGGTGAAGGTTAAGGGAACGAGAATGTAGGCAGTGTATATTAGGGGTAAAAGAGAGTTGTGAACTTAAGCATGATAGTCAATTTAATTAGCTTGTGTTGACTGACCATTCACATGTGCTTGTTCATCGTTTGCTTCGAGAGAATAGTTAAGAAAGATGGATAATTAACTGGCATGTTAGTCTTGATCATGTTTAAGGAAGATAAATGGTGAAAGATATGAAAATGAACTATAATAGGGGCTTACTGGTCCTTATTTAATGCTATTGATTTTACTGACTTGCTTGATTTGTTAATCCTCCTTCTTTCATACTACTGGCAAGTAGGTTTCAATGGGATAGTTTATATCTCATATATATACTGCGGGCTAGCGGGCCTCTATGCAAAAGCAAAATACTTGGGACCTTGAGGGTAGCACCCCCTCAAAACCCAGACGCTCGACCACTGCAATGCTTCTAGGAGACTTGATAAAATGCTATGCGACAACAATTGGTTTTCGGATCAGGAGCTAAAAAATATTTGACAAATGGTGCAACACATTCTATGAATCTAAATGACTAATCAACTATTTAATAATTAAGAATGGCCAATGGAACATGTTTGTCGATAATTAACCTCAGGTTCTATTTTACTTAAAAAGTTCATATGAATCAGGAAAAAGAACTTTTATTTATGAAATTTATTATATGTGTTAGGCAAAATTGTCTCAGTGTCGATAAAATATAATCAATCCAAAATTTACAATTCAGACAATTATATATTTGCTCTATCCTAGAACAAGTTCGTATTCCAAACTATAAGCGGAATCAATAATTTGAAAATGTCAAGCCAGTAAGTATAGATAAAGTAACCTAAACTTCTAAGTAATAAGAACGATAATTTAAATCAAGTTAAAGGAAGAGAAATTGACACCGAATTTATACTGGTTCACCCAATGTAGGTTACCTCCAGCCTTCTACTACCGATGCAAGTTCCACTAAGATATCAAGGAGAAAATATAAGAGTTTTAACACGCTTAAGACTGATCTCTCTCATTTTTCCCTCAAGGAAAAGGCTCACGAATCACTCAAGAAAAATAAACTCTTTAATGGAGTAAAACCACTCTTGCAACAACACACTCAAGAAAAAAAATCACAAAGAACTTTCAAACTTTTTCATTCTTCAACATGGCTACTGTGCGGCTACACAAAAAACCTCAATTTTATTTTTTCTTGTTTTTGGCACACTCACACAGTGCAGAGACGACGACTGCAATTTATTTGCTTTTTTATACTCACTACCGTGAGAAAAGGTAAAAGAAATAATATGTATAATGGGCACACATGGGCCTTCTTATTTTGGATTCGTATATTTAACAATCTCCTACTTGAAGACAAAACAAGCAACATGTCTTCCTTGGAACGGTAGCGACTCCACTTCTACTCATTGAGAAGTCCAACGGAAGTTGTACACAACTTAAGTTTATCAATAGGAATGGTCTTGGTAAACATATCAGTTGGATTCTAACTTCTTGGAATTTTTTCAAGCATTAACAATCCATCTTCTAAAGCAGATTTGATAAAATGGTATCTCACATGTATGTGTTTCGTTCTCGAATAAAACATCGAATTCTTTGCTAAATGAATAGCACTCTAATTGCACAATGTAAAGTCCCCTTACCCAATTTCAAGCCAATTCAGAAAGGATTGAAGCCATATCATTTCTTTACTTGTCGTAGCCACTGCAACATACTTAGCTTATGTAGTAGAAAGAGCTACTATCTTCTGCAATCTCGAAACCTAGCTAATTGCAGCATCACCAAAAGTAAAAATATATTTGATAGTACTTTTCATGCCATCTGTATCACCTGCCATACTACATCCATATAACCCTGCAATCTAAACTTTGACTTAACTTTGACTTCTTAAAATGCAGAGCATAACTAGTTGTCCCTTTAAGATATCTGAAAAATCCACTTCACTGCATCTCAATGTTGTTTCCCTTAATTACTCATGTACCAACTGACAACTCACACTGCATGTGCAATGTCTGGTATTATGCAAACCATAGCATACATCAAGCTCCCTATGCCCAAACTGTAATGGCCCAACCCATCGCTAGCCAAGATATTGTCCACTTTAGCCCACTGGCCTCACGGGTTTGTTTCTCCCCCCTAATAGGGGGAAATGAATCTTCCAAGGGGAAGGTGTCTACACCCTTTATAATGAGTGCTTCATTCCCCTTCCCAACCGATGTGGGATTCCCCTATGGGTTGGGCCAAAGCGGATAATATCTTAGCTAGCGATGGGTTGGGCCGTTACGCAAAGTATATGACACTTTAGCCATATCGTTTCTGTCATGCTCTGCAGTGGGTGAATGTTCCTTAGATAATTTAAAGTGACAAGCTTAAGGAGTACTCAGAGGTTTTGCATTTTTCATGTTAAATCTCTTTAACACCTTTTTCACATTCTCTTCTTGTGACAAAATCAATATACCATCTTTTCTCTAAATCCTCATTCCTAAGATTTGTTTAGCAGCTCTCAAATCTTTCATATCAAATTCTTGAGATAAATCACTCTTTATCTTCAGAACTTCCTATTTGTTCACACCTGCTATCAACATATGACATACGAGTTACCTTGAGACCTTATATAGCAGCAATGATCTACCTGACATCTCTGAAATCCACTGTTGCGCATAAAACTATCAAACTTCTTATACCAATATCTTGGAGCCTGTTTGAGACCATATAAGCTTCTCTGAAGTTTTAAAACCATTTTCTCTTTTCCCTAAACTATGAATCCCTGTGGTTGTACCATGTAAATTTCTTTATCTTGATCTCCATGAAGAAAAGTAGTTTTTACATCCATTTGTTCTAAGAATAGATCTTCTTCTACCACTATCAACAGTACAGTTCTAATAGTAGTTAGTTTAACTACAGTAGCGAATATTTCATTAAAGTCGGCACCTTTCTTCTGTTGAAAGCCTTTGACTACAAGCTTTGCTTTATATCTCTTTCTACCATCTCATTCTTGCTTGATTCTATAAAGCCACTTGTTCTGTAAAGCTTTCTTACCTCTTGGTAACTCAGCCAGTTACCATGTATGATTCATCATAAGAGAATTCATCTCATCTTTCATGGTCAACTCTCACTCGACAGAATCTTCTACTTGAACCACCATCATAATATTTTGGTTCACTGATAACTCTCAAATAGAGTTAATATTTAGCATATTTTAGAATCATTGTTTTACTTTATTGCGGAAACCTAATACGAAAAAAGGTGAATATAATGAATAGAAAGGAGGAAAAGGCTAATGCTTACGCATTAAAGGGATAAATGAAGAAATACGAATTATAATGCGGAAAAGATTTAGTTTTCATTGAAAAATGCTTAACAAAGGATAACCGCACACTAATAAATAATTTATGTAAGAATAATGTTGCGATGCAGAATGAGAGTCTCAAATGCGAAGCAAAGAAGGAAGCAGCGAATGCTGAAGCTGAGCAATGTAGATGCAAAGCCAGATATCGGAAAGAAAAGGACGAATTGGATGCGGAGTGAGCTCTAGCAAACAAACAAATTGCCGGTTAAACAAACTAAAATAATCTCGAGATTCTTTTCCTTAACCGTGAAAGCGTGTTTGTCGAGAAAATCAGAAGGAGATCCACCGTTCAAAGTCAAAACCCTAGTCGTTGAGATAATGCGTAACAAGATTTGAAAACCTAAAGGAGCCTAAAAAAGGAGATCAAAGTCAAGTAGAGAAAGGAGGGAAAAGGTGTGGAATGCTCTGTGCGAAAATGAAGTGTTGACACCACGACGTCAACCACATCATTCTTCCAATAGTTTTAGTGTTTCTTTGTTTTTGTAGTTTTAGCATTTTAGTAGTTGTTATTGTTGAATCTCATTTTGCAAGTGTGTTATATGATGTTCAGCATGTTATCTTCAATGTTGTTTGTTATGTTTACTATTTGCATTATGAATTAATTTTGTTAAGACGAAGCTAAGGAAAAATGGGATAGTTGACGCATGTGATAAGGGAAACTAGGGAGGATATAAATAAAGCATGTCAAGTTATGGTTTAATTTAATAGTAAGTGTTGACCGGCCATCCACACAAGCTAATAGGTTGTTTAATCGGAAGAAGAGATAACCTAAGGCTAATTTTTTTGTTCAGTAGGTTAGTAAGAAGTCTTTTATACTTTTAAAAAGAGTTTAGGAATAAACATTTTACTACTACATACGATGCATTGATTTACTTTCTAAATTAACTCATAACAGGAGTTGGTTTTAATGTTAATGAATGTGAAAGCCGACGTTGGAATAATGAAGTATGGTAGTTATTTATTACCGCATTCTTTCCCTTAGAATAGTGAACGCATCCTATGAGTACCTTAGATGAGTCTTTTCCCTTGTCATTTCATATTTTAGGCATTTTACTTTACTGTGCTTATGCATAGAAATAACCCAATCGCAACCCCAAACGTCTAATTTTCGCACTTCATTCTAAACTTCAATCATTGGTAAAACCACAGTCCCTGTGGAGAACAATATTAATTTACTTATCACTTACTGCAGACCGCATATACTTATGTGAACCCCAAGCGATTCCTCTGCACGTCATTCACCTCTATCAGCCAATAATATATAATTAAAAGTAGGAGAATACTTCTGTTGTGACTACATGTAAATATCAACTGGCGCACGTATGCAGTAGTTACATGTTTATCTCTAAACTCCAATTTAAAATACGAAAGGCTTAATACTAACCTACTGAACATGCAAACTAGCCTTAAGTTGTTTCCTCTCTCAATTTACACCCTATTAGTTCATGTGGATGATCGGTCGACATTTACTATTTGATTAAGATCCTAATTCAACATGCTACAATTAACAACTCTCATTACCCTAATTCATGCTTCTATAACCCGCACCCTTAAACTTTGCCTAAGGTGTTTAGCCAGACATAGTAAAAAATAGATAAATCTTGGCAATGAAATATAAATAATATTGCATTGAAATAATGTCTGTGCGAAAAAAAAAAGGTAAACAAAGTAGAAAAGTTAAAATGAAAGCAATAAAGGAAAGCGATAAATGGCAGCTGCTTGAAGAATAGGACTCCGTGCCAATAAGAACACGAACTTGCTTCAAAACCCTACTCCCAAGTGTGGGAGAAGAACTCCAAAAACATGCACACCTTCTCTCTTTGTTCTTCTCCTATTTATAGGCTTTGAGATGCTTGGGGACCAAGGAATCGACTTGGAATGTAAGGCACTAGGTACTTGGAGAATAAGGAATTAGTTACTTGGAGAATAAGGCTCCGACAAATCCTACTTGTTTTGGCAAGTAATCTTCATTTCCTTTAATTTCGTGTCATGTGGCGAGGGGATCTTCTACTTATGTTATGAGAATTGCGTAATCTCTTCGCATTAAATTTTTATCTTCTAGGTTTGCCTTTTGCAAATATGCTTGGAAGATTCTGCAGTTCTATAGTTATTCGCTTTGTTGTTCCAATTCGCGACGGTTTAGCATTCCAAATTCTCCTGGATGCGATGCTAATAATGTTTCCAATTCCTGTAGATATAGCAATAAATTAGCGAAGCGTGGGTTCTTTGGCATTTAAATACAAAAAGCATTCGACATTCAAATTTTACTCTAAAATGCTCTAATTTCCTTAGCCTTTTATATCTAAGCTCAAAAATCATACATGCATTTCATTTATATCAATTTCCCATCTTAATGCTATTCTAACTCTAAAGTTCATTTGATTAATGCACAAATATCTTTATAATATATTAAGATATTAGCCTAAATAATGTTATATTTGAGAGTTATCAAACCCCCAAACTTGAATCATTGCTCGTCCCAAGAAATGCTCCATATATTAACGTGCAAGGAAATTCTCATGTAAATGCTTTTAAGTAAATGCTCACAACAATATTCTCAATATTAGAGTCTAATTAAGCAAAATTTCATCACGAGCTAAACGCATCAACTTCTATCCTACAGAATTTAGAGTCCTAGACTTGCTGAAACATCTTCCTTACTAATAACATGCTCTTCCCTGCTACACTAAAAACTTGGCCCTCATAGAGATTAATGCCTACGACTCGAACAACTTCACTCAAGCCCTCGATCATTCTAAGTTTGCCCAAAACATTCTGTCTGAGGCTATTTATTTAGGTCTCAAATCCCTTGAGGATTTCTACTATGCTTTATGCATTCCTTCTCGGGTTGCACTCATATCCATGATTTCGTAGTTCTTAGCATCATTCACTTGAGCATAAAACGTTCCATCGAAGTGATAGAATGATTTAAGCTTGCACTTTTGGTGGACAGCAGAGTACTTTGGGATTTCTATGGCTATTCGCTCTTTTATGCTTTTCATTTTTGTCTAGAATGTTTTGATCTTTGTTTTCCAATACTTTTTTTTTTGAATTTACATTTGCATTTGAGAGACCTTACTATTCTCTCCTCTATTCACTCCTCGGACTTTCCCTCACCCCAAAACTTAAATTCTTCACTGTCCCCAATGAAGTTGAGGCTTAGTTCCTCAAAACTTAATTTGTTCTAAGGTTTGAATTCCATGTTTCAAGCTTTCAGTTTTAACCTTGTAAGTTAACTCATTTTTTATTCCGATCATGGATTAGTGATAGTGCTAAATAATAGCACTATTTAAGCTTCCAAAACTTTGCATTTTATTCAAAAGTAAACAAGCAAACAACATGAAAAGGGTAATGAATCGACTACATTCGCATTTACCCAGCTTGTTAACCAACAACATGTGCATAATAGAAGTTTGAGAATAATGCAGTTGTTAGAGGTAAAACGCACACATAAGCACAAAAACTATGATTATTGCTCGAAACTCGCCGACGTGTTGAAATTCGTAGGAAGCGCATTGCGAATGCTGATGACGAATGAAACGGACGAGTCAACGGAACTGTTGGTTTATGTTTATTTTAGTAGTTTCATCCTTTTAATTATTTATTCCTTTTAGGATTAGATTAAATATTATTTTCTATCTTTTCTTTTTATAACTAGGTAGAATATTTTCCTTTTATGATTAGGTCATCTTTTCCTTTTATGATTAGATATTATATTTTCCTTTTATAATTCGGTCATCTCTTGTATCTATTTAAACCCATTGTTGGGTTCATTATTAAATTAAGAATTTAGAGAATTTGAATTTCCATATTTCAACAGGAACAGAAAAGGAAAGACTGGACGATAATCAAATTACAGAATCTTTGTAACAAGGATGGAAAGAATCGACAATTGAATATTCCAGACAGAGATCTGAACGAAGATTGAACGCGATCAATAAGAAACCTTGAACGCTATAAATGGAGAAGCAATCAAAAGTAGTGAGTGTGCTGGTTTGGAGAGGATACTACCGTTGATGGGAAATGAAGACGCCAAGGTCTCTTTGGAGATCTCAGCAAATTCCATTCATCTGTAGCCTTGGAAGAACTCAGTACCATGCGGTGTTTGTAGAAGAAGGCTTCACTGGAAACAATGGCTTCACTTGTATCATGTAATGTAGTGTAATCGCATGTCGTAGGAATAGATTGTAACGTTTTCTTGAAGTTAATACTATGCCTCTTTTGTTACAGACTTGATCCCTGACTGGAGCGTTCCGAGTGCTAATATAATCGTAGTAATTAATTCCGAGTTAAAATGCTTAAGTAAACCTTAGAATGGCTTATGCACAAGCATACGCGGTCGAAGCGCAGCAAGTAATAAATATATAATTTTATCGATCCCACAGAGATTGATGTCTAGAACTAATATTGCTAAGTCGAAAGTTGTGCAGAAAGTAAATGCACGGTTGCAATAGTTGTTGTTTTCTTTTGATGCTGATAATTAAATGAAGCAAATGCTTACAGTAATAAATATGAATGCAATGAGTAGTGATAAATAAACAGTTATAAAAGATATTAAGAGCGTGGAACTAGTTGTCAAGTTTCTCGTTTCCCTCTACCATACTTCCGTACTTAATGATTTACAACAGAACCAGCTTCCGCTGCGAACTCCATTTTAACTCGGACTGATGCAAGCAATAGTGAGGTTATTCCTAACTCCCTAAATGATGCAAAGACTTGCTTTCACCCTATTGTAGTATACTTGGTCACCATGCGGTTCCTTCTTCCGAATTCACTGCAAGTTATATACATGGGTAGCTAATCTACGAATATGTGTAGAATACTAATGCAACAGTGTAAAACTCTTAACCTACGCTCCTAACATGCTTCTACTCGAGAGTATTCATGCAAAACTCCTATAACGCAGCATAGATATAAACACAAGTAAGAAGTTTAAACCATTTGATTTTATTATGACTACGAGATGTTTATAACTACAACTACTCTAAGAAAATGATAAAAAATAGAATTGGCTCGGTTGTGAAGTGTGCAGTCCCCTTATCATCAGCTTCTATGGACACCACCAGCTGCTTCTGGCATGGATTGGCTTTTGGCCATCTGACCAGCTCACCGAACTTTGACTTCCTTCTTGATCAACAAGCCTAGGTGAGCTAGAGAATTTTTATTAATGCAGGATCTCTTGATTTCTGCTGGAATTTATTTGACTGACACCAACTTAATAGCTTGATTGATTCTCTGTTCTTTCCTTGTTGGTGTGATTCTCCGAGCGCGTCCGCTTTGTGAAATCAGTATGAGTCTTCTATGTGTGTTACCGCTTGCATTGATTTGTCCCTCTAGCATCAGTGTTCAGCATTTCCTGTATTAAATAGTTTTTTTAGCGCAAAGTTGTACAATATTCGGACTTAATCCGCGAACTGTCAAAAGGGTAAGGTCAAAGCGTAAGGTCAAAAGCGTAAGGTCGCTGGTACAACAGAAGTTGGAGCGTCTGGTTTGGTTGCAACAGGGAGCAAAGGTCAAAAGTCTGGAAAGAAAAAGCCAAAGGAATCCGCCCTAAATTCTAAAAGCTCCAAGACGTATCATTCCAGGGCTAACGACATTTATACTTACTACAAGAAAAAAGGCATTGGAAGCGTGATTGTTCTTGCAGTAATAGTTACTAACCTGATAAAAAGAAAGGTTCAGCAGCCATCGTAGAGATCGGTGGCAGCTTAGAGGAAGATCTGACTCTAGTTGCAAATGATCACACCTCGTCTAAAGGTCTATGGGTTCTCGATTCAGGAGCGTCGTATCACATGTGTCCAAATAAGGAGTGGTTTTCAACGTATGATCAGATTGATGGAGGTAATGTATCAATGGCAAACAGTTCAGTTTACAAGGTAGTTGAAATTGACTCAATCAGGATATGAACACACGACTGGTTATTCTATATTTTGAATGATGTAAGACCTGTTCCATCAATGACCAAGAGTTTGATATCTCTCAGCACACTGGACAACAAAGGTTTCAGATTCAAATGTAAAGGTGGAGTCATGTATGTTTGCAAGGATTCAAAAGTAGTTATGAAAGGTACAAAACGTGGAACTCTGTATTTTCTGGCAGGTTCAACATTGACTGACTTTGCTGCAGTGGCATCGTCTGCAGTTTAGAAAGAGGACATGACTTAAGTTATGGTACATGAAACTTGGTCACATGAGTGAAAGGGAAATGTAGATATTGTCGAAGATAGATCTTCTATGTGGACACAAAGTGTAGGACTTAGAGTTTTGTGAACATTGTGTATTTGGGAAACAACACCTGAGAGCTCTAAATAATAGCCCTATTTAGGCCTTTAAATCAACGCATTTCATTAGAATTAGGAGTATTATCTAGCACCTAAGGGTAATTAGTCACGTGTTATCACATAAAGTCGGCATGTTAAGATAAAGGCGGGCGCAATATAGAAGTAGAATAACAATGCAGTTAAGAACATCAATTTACACACATAAACATGAAAACTGAATGATTATATGAAAAACACGCTAACATGATAAATGCACAGGAATAGCATTGAAAGTGCATTTCGAAAGGATTACAGTTGATGCGGATGACTTGAAGATAGCAGCAAAGGAAAGTATTAGCGCATTTTGGATAGTAGAATCAACGGAAGAAAGATGGAAAGAATCACCAATCAAATAATTCAGACAAAGAAATCATCGCAAGATTGAACGTGATCAACATGAAACCTTAGATACCTATAAATATGAGAACAATCAAAGAACAAGGGGTGCTGATTAGAACGGAGAGCTACCGTGGATGGATCGTGTTGACACCTGGGTCTCACTAGAAATCCAAGCTATTCTCTTCATCTGTAACTTTAGAAGGACCAGTACCAAGGTGTCTGTTGGTCGAAGAATTTGTTAGCAATAATGAAAATGACTCCAGCAGTCCCATTAGTTTAGGTTGCATCATTGTAGTTAGCATAGATAACTTTTTATTGCATTTCTTATGTATTTTGTAGAAGTAGATTGTAAGCACTTTTTGAATTAATAATATGCATCTTGCTTTAGACTTCTTCTCCTGTTTGCATTTCAATAGGTAATATTAATTTAGAAGCAACCTAGGAGAAGCACGTAATGTTTAGAGTTTATCTAATTAAGAATGTGGGGGGGGGGGGGGGCGTGGTCACAAGAACAACGGTTGCTTCTTTCGCTGACTGAAAATCCCCCTTTCGCTTTTTTGCTTTTCACCTCGGAAGAAGGGGTAACAAGTGCTTAACACCTCACCGTAATCACTAGGCGAGCTGAGTTTTAAGCATCTTAGAAAAGGGTTAGGAATAACCTTCTCACTAGCTGCCTAGGTAATACTTTGTTGAACCATAGATCCACGGACGGGTTGTAGTTAAGTGCTCCGAAAGGGGACTTTAGGTAAATTACAGTATGTGTTAACATTCTCATGACAACACATTTGAAATTGAAATAACCTTACATTACAACATCTCCTTGTTAGTTAGACGTAGTTTAATCTAAGGGCCATAAGTTCTAATTGATATTTGAGTTTATAATATGAATGCCGGTGAATAGAGTTTATAATGCTACTTTTGCATTAAGTATGCGTCGATTAGCTATCCATGTGTACTAGCCACAAACAACTTCAAAAGAGAGAACTGGAGGTAGACTCAGCAGGTTACGATTAGTCTGATGCAAAGTCTTTTGCATCATTAAAAGGGGTTAAGGTTAACCCCGCTATCGCCTACAAAGCCCAGAGCCATTTGTGCGGTGCCGCAGTAGAAGTTGGGTAACCAAGCCAACAAGTGCGGAAGTGCTTGTTAGCTTAGGAAAGTATGAGCTCGAACTCACGATTACCACACGCATGTCATACTCGCATCTGCATCTTGACTTAACCTAGTAGGATTTGCATTTACTTAATTTAGGAGACATGAACTCTTTCATTCTTGATTGGTTTCTAAAATTGCCTCTTAAAGTTACATCTACTAATTACAAATTTCTTTGTGGAGAATGATAAAATAAATACTTATCACTTGCTGTATTTCTGACCGTGTATACTTGCGCATAGCGATTCCGAGCAAACACTTAGCAATAAGTTAAGCTTAGAAATCATTATTATTTAGTTGTATTTGTATCAGGAAATCGCAAGCCAGCAGCAAGTTTCTAAAGGGAGTCCGCTGTATCAAGGGTACACTTATTATATCCACGCTGACTGTTGGGGTCCTTCTCGAGTTGAATCAGTTGGAGGTAGCAGATATTTTTTGTCCATTATTGATGATTTTTCAATAATGACTTAGATTTTCATGATGAAGCACAAAAGTGAAGTGATAGCTCTCAAATAGAGCATATTTTAGGCTGCATTAGTTTGCATTATTCTTAGGATTAAGGGAAATAAATGAGCGGTAGTAGGAAATTACGAGTATAAAACATGGAAATCAACATGCATTCATAAAGTAGCATCATAAGCGCAGTTGGCGAATTACGTATGAATACTATACAACTTTGTGCTTAAAAGGTTATTTAATGCCATATTAAAAAAAAGGTTATTTAATGCAGGGAATGCTGAACACTTATGCTGGAAGGACAAAGCAATGCAAACGACAACACACATAGAAGACTCACGCGTTCACAAGGCAGTCGCGTTCGAAGAATCACACCAATAAGGAAATAACATAGAATCAATCGAGCAATTAAGTTGGTGTCAATCAAATAAATTCCAGCGAAAATCAAGAGATCCTCATTAATGAGGATTTTCCAGCTCATCTAGGTTTGCTGACCGGATGGCCAGAAGCTGAGATTAAGTGAGCTGGTCGGATGGCCAGAAGCCAATTGATGCAAGAAGCAACTGATGGTGTTCGTAGGAGCCGATGACAAGGGGACTGCACACCTCACAACCAAACTAATTCCATTTTATTATTTTTCTAGGAGTAGCTGTAGTTTTGAACATTTAGTAGTCGTTATAAAATCGTCTGATTTAAACTTCTTACTTGTGTTTATTGCTATGCTGCGTTATAGGAATCTTGAATGAATAGTCTCGAGTAGAAGCATGATAGGAGCATAGGTTAGAGAGTTTTACACTGCTACATTTACTTTTTTTATATATATGAGTCGATTAGCTATCCACGTATA
Source organism: Sechiopsis laciniata (assembly GCA_037833695.1). NCBI lineage: Eukaryota > Viridiplantae > Streptophyta > Magnoliopsida > Cucurbitales > Cucurbitaceae > Sechiopsis > Sechiopsis laciniata. The sequence goes on along the minus strand of JBBMKA010066414.1, from coordinate 2,832 downwards.
TAACTTATGGTGAGTTCGGAAGAAGGAACCATATGATGACCCAATGCTACAATAGGTTGAATGTAAGTCTTTGCATCATTTAGGGAGTTAGGAATAACCTCACTATTGCTTGGGTTGCCTCGAGTTAAGTACAAAGTTCGCAGCGAAAGCTAGTTCTGCCATAAATAATTAAGTGCGAAAGTATTTTTTGGTAGAGGAAAGCGAGAGACTCAATAACTAGTTCCGCGCTCTTAACATTTTCTACAACTGTCTATTTTGTCACTACTCATTGCATTCATATTTATTACTGTCTGCATTCGCATCATTTTATTATTAGCATAAAAAAAAACAACCATCTTCTACCCATGCTTTTGCTTTTCTGCACAACTCTCACTTAATAAATATTAACTCTAGACATCAATCTCTGTGGGATCGATTAAATTATATACTTATTACTTACTGCAGTCCGACTGTGTATACTTACGCGTAAGCGATTTCGAAGAATACTTAGCAATAAATTTAACTCTGAATTAATTACTGTACGAATATATTAGCACTCGGATCGCCAGTTAGTGTCCATCAAGAAACCTTAGGCGCCTATAAAGTTGTGAAAGATCGAAAAGAAAAGTGTAATGGTTTGACTGGGGAGCTATCGTGGATGGTTAGTGTGATGCTGGGGTCTCAATGGAGATTCTGGCTATCCTTCATGTGTAACCCCAGAAGACTTAGTACCATGGTGTTTATTGGTTAAGAACTCGTTAGCAATAACGACGATGATTTCAGTGGCCCATTAATAGCTAGCATGTTGTTTCATTGTATTTCTTAGAAGACTTCATTGCATTTCTCATGTAACCGTAGGAGTAGTAGATTATAGCGCATCTTAAGTTGTATTACGTAATAAATTATTCAGACTTGATCCCCTATTGCAATTTAATGATTGATATTGATTCTAAGGAGTATTTAAGGGAATGTGTATCATGAAAAACTAATTAAGAAGGACATTCGGATTGCTTACAAGGGCGGCGGTTGTTTAATTTAGCACGGGTTGATTGACAGTCCACCTGTTGTTTGCTTACCTTCAACCTTAGAAAAGGGGATGGTAAGAGTTTGGCCTAACGGTTCTCACTAGGCAGTACATTTTCTAAGGTATTTTAGAGAAGAGTTAGGAATAACCTCTCACTAATCGTTTACGTAATTTTTATTTAGTTTGTAAACTCACGGGTAATGTACCAGCAGGTTGCTGTTAAGCCCTTCGGAAAGAGAACTTTAGGAAAAACATAGTAAAAATGGGTAATCTCGCAAAAACTTGTTTTCACTTACTTTGTTTATGTGCTACATCATCCCTTACCAATAACATTCATTCATTAGTTCATCAAGCATTAAGTTTAGTTTGGTTGTTTAATATACGTTATAAGTGTGGGTGATTTTACTTTGTAATGCTGAGTTGTGTCGGTTAGCTACCCACGTACGCTAGCCTCTGGAAACTTCGGAAGAAGGAGTTAGCAGAAGGTCCAACAGATCACAATTAGTTTGGTGTGAAGTTTTTTGCATCATTAAAAGGGATTAAGGTTAATCCTGCTATTGCATGTGCAGCCTGGAGCTAATTCTGCAAGACATTGCAGTGGAAGCTAGGTGTTCTCAGTTAATAAGTGTGGAAGTACTTGTTAAGTTATGGAAGAATAATTTTAAGGTCACCATCATTGCATGAGTAGCATAAACACAACTATAACTCACTCAATATCATATGCATATACATCTATTTTAGTTAGCATTCGACAACTCAAAATCTCACCAGCATTGTTTACATTTTGTATTGACTCTTAAGTTCACACCTATTAAATACAAATTCCATGTGAAGAACGATAAAATAAATACTTATCACTTACCACATTTCGAATGCGTATACTTGCGCAACCCTGGGATTTATTACTTAGTTGTTAGCAGTAGCATCTTAAGTCTAAAATCACTTTTAGAATATTATACATAGTCGAACTTAAATCGAGTGCGATCAGTATTACTAAAGAAGAATTTTAAAAAGAGTTTGAAATAAGGTTTGAATTTGGCTTGTAGAGAAAATTTATATGAAGAAATCAACTAGTAGTTGTTTGTGAGGAAGGTGAAGTGAGAGAATTGTCATTTTTTCGGTCTTTGATTTATCAGGAAGGTGATGATCATTTTTTACGACAGCTCGTGGTTTTCGTTTTTGAAGAGAAGTTGAAGAATAAGACAAGCTTCATTGTAGATGCATGAAAGGTGATGCCTAAGATTTGTTGAGAAGAGGACAAGTCCTCTTTGAAGCTCGGATACCATGAGTGTATTTGAGAAGAAATGAGAAAAAAAGTTTTCATCATAGAAAATAGTGAACGTTACATTTGTGCCACACCAAATTCAACCTAACACTCTATAAAAAATAATAAATAAATAAATAAATAAAAAGAAAAGAAAAGAGGAACACGTAAAAGGAGATTCTTTTTTTTTTTCCTATTATCTAAAATGTAATAAAAATTGTTAGGATCTCATATAAAAAATGTTATGAAAATAGCAATCAACAAGTGAATCGAAGATAAAGAAAACTTAAAGAAGAAGAAAAAACATAGAGATTTACGTGGTTCACTAACGTTGTATTAGTTAGGGGTGTAATAAAAAACTGAAAAACTAAAAAATCGAATCAAACCAATCCAATCCAATAGATCAGATCATTTTTTTAGCACAAAATCAGACATATCGGTTTATAAATTGAAAAAACTAAAAATATTGGATCGGTTTCGATTTTCATTTTTAAAAACCAATAAAAATCGGTCCAAACTGAAATATATATATTTATATTTTTTTGAGATTACAGATATATATATA